>JAVCKT010023072.1:18930-48127 GCA_032273925.1 Rhynchotus rufescens
CACTTTGTTTACTCATGGCCATGCTGCTCTACTTAGTGTTTTTCCTTCCTATGTTAGCTTAGTGGGTGAGAACAGGCGACGCCCAGCTCAGTGGTGGGTTTGAGCCTTATCTAGGATGGGCCGAATTTCTGTCTCTTGGTTGTCAACTGCAGGAGAAGCTCCATGAACTGCTCTGGGGCTGAGGGCAGGTGGGACCCGAGCCCCTTCCGAACGGCACCACAGAAGGCACAAGGAGTTTGCAAAGATCACCACGCTTCCCTTAGAGTGAAAGGATCATAAAAGTGTAGCCTATTCCAGTGACCACGCGATGCATCCAAGCTGGCCTGACAGGGAACCAGTAGCAAGCAAATACAGTATGATAGGGTTTCTTGTAGTAGCAGAAAAAACAACTTCTGCGGTATTTTCCTCCCTCAGCATATGCAATGGGTAAAGCACAGAAGAATGCTTTGTTTGGAGCTTGCAGCAAAGCCTGCTTCGTGCTGCTGCAGCATCTCAGCATCAAAGGAGAAATGTGTGCAGTACCCCTTGCATAGTGGAGATTCAGATTCCTCATAGAGTTTTCTACAGATACAATGAAGTAAACTCATATTAGTAAAAGCACATTTACAGAGAAAACCAGCAATTCTTGTTATTCAGAGCAGTCTTTTGTATTGACCAAAGCGGGTGAACAAAAAGCTTGCATATCTTATTTTCACTCTACAGTTCAGTTCTAGGCCCTGTAACCACCATCACTTCATGTCCTGTGCTCTGTAACACCACTTCTACCACAGAGCTCCTTGCTGCTACCACTCCTCCTCATGCCCTGCGCTAACAAGGCTGTCCTACAAATCTTGCTGGTGGATCTGTGTGTCCTGCGCCTCTTTCCCCAGCTCAGAGGAATCTGGACTCTACAACGTGCAAGAGAGGATGAGGCAGTACTGCTGGACCTTCAACAGCTGAACAGAAAAGAAGAACTGATGCACACCAGGGAGAAGAAAAAGGAATAGAGAAGTGGAAGGAGCTAGTCATACTTTCAAATTTAGGTATCCAACCTCAACTACCTGCCTGTCAACTGAGGTCCTTCAGCAGAGGCTCCTGAAGTTGTACCTTGATTCACTGTGTGAAGCAGGTGGTATTAATGTCTTTCCTCTTACTCCCTGGTGGCAGAAATAAAGCAGATATAAATCAGCAAAGAGCTTGGACCATACTACATGGGCTAGCTCTCGAAATATATTTGTTAGCGAAGCATGACATAAAACACCACAGAACAGGAAAAATTCTAAGCTATCTGATCCTATCATTCACTTATTTTGATGCCTGCTTTTCCATTTTACAACTCTTTCTCATAGAATTTTTCCATAACCTGTAAGTTATAACTGAAAGAATTGAAGTCAATGGGTGTATTGAGGAAAAAAAATCATGCTGGTGTTGAAAGCACTTTCAGGAGATGACACTGTAGTTCTAGACTTGGCCCACACGCTTTCCATCCATGTTTACCTGTGCAGTGGCTTAAGAGCACCCAGTACTGTGGGTGGAGTTTAGCTTGTTCTCACTAGGGTAAAATGCAGTGGTGAATTGTCATTTCCAGTGGTCATTAAATATTGAAAACACAGAACAAGCCTCTCTTTGGCAAGTCTTAAGTTTCCAGAAGTGGCAGATGGTATATAAGGCAGGGTTAGGCACTTGTAAAACATTGTGTTTTAAATTGCATGTCTCTACCACCTGACAGCCCGTCCTCTGCTCCGAGTTGGAGCATTTGCTAATGCCTTCCATTAGCCCAGACCCAAAGCTGTGCTGCTAGAGCCTTCCCCTCGCCTTGCGCTCCTTCCAGAAGGTCTTCAAAGAGACTTTAAGGGCAGAGGCATTAGTATATTTTTGCAAGTCATGGTAAGCTGCATGAACTGCACCCACAGATTACAGCAGAAGGCAAGCAGCACCATTGCAAGCCACGTTGATTAGAAACTACATCAAAAAATATCATTTCTGATACTTCTTTGAATCTTACATTTCACCGGGTAGGTAACCAAATTGAATGCTTTGAGTGGGACAGTGGCAATTTCACAAACAGTCCTAAAATTTATTTAGGATATCCTACAATTTAGTTATAATTGGATGACTTTGTATGCAGCTTTAACCAGCTACAAACATTTAGATCAGGATTTACATCATAAATCTTGCCTTTTTGTTCTACTCAAGTGAGAGTGCCTACAAATCAGATTAATATAATTAAACAGTACAGTAGTAAAAGAAAAAAAGAAAACCTAGTATTATCTAAGAAGCCAGAACAAACTTGCTTACAGCTGCCAGCCAAGATCTGACTCATCTAAGGTATTTTATAGCAACCATATGCTAGGCATATCTATCTCACCTATTATGCAAAAAATGATAACGTTTTCTAATCAGGATTTGCCACTGAGCAGGATTTTCCGTAAACATATCAGTATTGCAGGCGCTGTCCTCCGTCAGAGGAAAGCCTGTTGGAAACGCTTGTGATTTGTTAATTTAACAAATAGAATAAATAGCTGCAAATCTGTGGTTAGTACTGATTCAGCAAGGCTGGCTGTTGCTCAGAGTGTAGGTATGTTAATCTGTCAGATTAATCTTAATCTGGTAGTCACACTGTTAAAACATGATTTATGAATTCTGTTTTAGAAAATAACTTAAGAATATTCAGAGCTCTTGTGGCAGTTCTTACGGAGAATGACATACTGTAGAAGCAGGCACTAGATACGTTCAAAATGCTGCCCTGTGACAGCACAAGCGGAGTTGCATTTATTTCCCTGCATAACCTGGAGCCAGGGGGTGAATTCCTGTCTCTACAAAGGACAGAAAATGAAGATTAAAAAAAAGTTTAAAATTATGAAAGCTTTCTGATAACAATGTGGTTGACTAAAAGAAATCATTGCATTTTAAAAAGTAAAATGCAGCATTTTCTGTAAACCCCATTGTCTGGGTTTTTTTTGTTTGTTTCTTTTAGTAAGTTTTACATCTAATTTACTTGCACACAAAGCTGCCTGAGCAGTTTACCTCTTTCCATTTTACAGGAATCTTTCTTGGTGGGATACTTAGGCAGACAGGGACTGGTCAAAAGCCCTTATACTCCTCGACCCGCACTGCGGCATGAGAATAGTTCAAAGGAGCGAGATGAGAGATGAAGCTGCAGTCCCTGTGTTTTCTTCTAGCCTGCAAAGGACAATAGTTTTATTGCTTAAGGAAAAATTAAGAAGTTCATATTGACACAAAAAAGAGCATATTTTTCCTAAAAATTATATACTTGTCTAGAGATCTTGATCTCTCATTTTGTGAAGAGGTGTCTTTCACTTAAAAGCTTTTTTGAGTTCATTCTTTTATGACAACTTCAATTTCTGAACTGCAGGCTGTCACTAAATAAAAGTAGATATTTTTGGTCCTTAAGATCATGGTTTATCACAAAGTTCCACAAGTATAAATTTCTTCCAAAGGTCATTTGAAAACTCTGCAGAGAACTTTGCAGATGTGTTAACCTTCAGCGGCTCTAGGTCAAATACATGTCATTGCTGCTAGCTATTCACTTCTGAGATCCTCCCAAGCTCTGCTTTTTTGTACATTGAACTTCTGATGTGTCTTGTTTTTCTTCTATAACCACAGCTGTGCCCTCTTCAAAAACTCACAATCTCAAAATGCTAAACTGACAGGCTCAGTGTCAAACCACACACCCCAAGCAGCAAGCAGTGCTGAAGAAAAACAGAGTCACGCTTGAAGAAAAACAGAAATCACACAAATTGTTTCCAAAGAATGAATCTGAAACACGTTCAACTTGGAGCAGCCATTCTCACTTAAGAAATCACATAACATTTAATAGCCTAGTTTTTGTGCTTATTTACTTCACCTGTAAGCAGAGGTTGCCCACTGAAAGAAGAGATGAATTTGAACAACTCTCTGTATTTGCTTAGGGTTAAATCCATCTCTTTGAACTGCACTGGGCCTTGCTCTAGCACTGACACAGGGCTCTGTGCTTGCTGAAAAGCTACCCAGCGGGTAGGCTGGGCTTCCTAGGGCACGCAGGGCGAGCACAGCTTGGAGCCCAAGCCCAAAAAAGCATTTCTTGGCAAGAGCACTGGCCAGCAGAGCAGCAGCGAAGCTGGATCCTGACGCTTCCCCAATCCCCTCTGAAGCAGGAAGACATCAGTGTCCCTGCTTTGAGGGAAGGGATTTGAACACAGGGCATCAAAGTAACTCATCCTTTACTTCATGGACAGGCTATAGCAGCTCTCACAGCTCCTCCAGCACTAGGTCTGTGCTGCAAGGCCCCCACTATGCGACTAATGGAGACAAGATTGGGGCTACAAGGGTCTGACATTAAGGTGTCAAATACTAGTAAGTTGTCTTAGCAGTAATGCTGTGAGTAATGTAGAAGGATCCACAGTGATGTGCAAAGAGCAAAAGGGAGAAGCAGCGGGGACAGGAATTTTCATGCTGCAAAGACATGCAAGACCAGCTAGCTGGTTTCTTACTTCATTGTGTGTCCAGTTTCAAGGCAGAATCAAGCGCAATTTGCAAGATCCTGTCACCTCGTCTCTACAGCTCATGATTTGTCATCACATAAAGGAAAAAAAAAATCAGAATGACTAAAATTTAAAAGCACAGCTACAAATACACATATTTAGCAGCCTTAAAGGCTCTGCCAGCATACAACTGCACAATGACACTGTCATGCAATTTCACTCAAAGAGGTATCGTTATTTTTATCTGGTGATTCAAAGGTAAAACACTGACCTCCAGTTTTGGTACTTGACCACTGATCTTCTGTAAAGATCTGTGAGAGTAATACTGGGTTCTGTGTTATATCATTTATATTTTAAGGAGGTTGAGTCAAAAGCTGGCTTTTTTCCTAGCTCATCTCTATCCGATAAAGTTGTATTTGAGAGTGATGTTGCCTGAAGCAAAGCTGATAAAGCCACCAGTACTAAGAAGTGTGGGTTGGGTTGGGGGGAAACTGCAACAGAAAAGATATCTATCTTTACATCCCTGTTTCCTTTACAGATTGGAGGAAGGAAGTTCCCCTCAGGTTAGCCCAGGAGCAGCCTCTCGCATAAAGCCTGAGAGCTAGCACAGATAGACGTGCAATTTCCAAGAGCCACAGGTTTTTAGAAGTACTGATTTCAGTATTTCACAGATATTTTTACCTTGCCAAGTTTTTCCTACACCTAATGCAACTGAAAGCCTTTCATTACAAACTCACAACAACCTACCACAACTTTCAAGGCGGCACTCTGGCCTCCCGGTCACCCCACCCTGGTTCCTCTCCGCACTTGGCTCCTGCCGCTTCCCTCTTCTTCCAAACCTTGGCTACTCTGCCCCTTCCCAGCCGGCTCGTTGGGTAGCAGGAGGAGGCAGATGGCAGATGGGCCCCCCTTGTGCAGCTCTGCACTAGAGGCCACGGCATCTCGCCTTGAGCCTGCCCGCGAGCGGCCCTCATCCAGGGACCGGGCCAGCCGCTGCCAGGAGCTCTTGGGAAGCTCGATTCTAAAACAGCTACGAATCACCTGGCAGCTAAAGCAGGGCCCTGTGCAGTGCTGCTTAACAATTTTTTTAATGCAATTTATTTATTCAGAAGAGGCCTGCTTGGTTGAAAATGAAACCTTTGCAGGAAAAGGTTGGTTTTGATCAATTTCTCAACTTGACAAAGTATCTAAATTGTCAGTATGCTTCACTTCACATTTCTAAATAACAAAAAAAAGTTTAAAGTGACTTTTCATTTTAACGTGAGTATATTTCAACTCAACTGGTTTCCTGATATCTTAGCATATTTTAGTCTACATAATTATTTTTCCAGTTGAAGTTTACATTTTCACTTTTCTTCACTGACTAGACAGGAGAAAAGAACAACTAAAGTCCGTTTGTTGTAAGTTTAGGTTATGTAAATACTCAAATGTAGTTTTCATTAATAATACAATATTTTAAAAGTAATGCGATGCAAACAACACAGTTTGTGGTCATGCAATTTGGATCACCGTGAATCACGGAACTTCCCTCCTTACCAGCTCACTGCCCCATGTGCTTTGCTGTCCGCTGCCAACTACCAGCCACCTTTAAAGATTTCTCCAGCTTTTCTTTCATTAGCTTGTGGTTTGCCGGCCACCACCAGCGCTGCTCTGCCAGGGACTCAGCCCCCTCTGTCCCTGCTATGCTCCTGGCTCAAAGTCTGCAAAGCGCAACCATCTCCCTTCTCACCGTCTTACCCACCCCGCTCCACCTCCTGCATCTCTGGCCTCAGCTTAACCTTCCTGTACATCAAAAAAGCTACCGGCAGACAACAAGATACACAAGAACGGTCCAGGTATCTCAAAGATTTCATCATTCACAATTGAGGTCAGAGCAAATGACCTGTTATAGTCTCTCTTACTTTAAAGTGCTTACCCTCAATATACTTAATCATTTTGAAGAACAAGTGGAAAGGTTAAGTCAAAAGGTTAAAATGGGCATATCTATAAACAAGACCCAAATCTGGTGTGGAACACTTAGGAAAAGCTGGCCCAATTCAGCCTAGCACTTTTATTTGGTGTGGGGTATGTTTATAGCATCAGCAACATCATGGCAAAGGTATACACCAATTGATGTGGAAAAATGTGGTTTACCAACTCCTTTTTCCTGCAGCTCTGAGTAAGGTGGAGATTATTTCAGTCCACTCTACAACTAATTTAAATTAGACAAAAGTGTGAGGGGAGTCCAACAGCACCCATCACCAAGAATGCAAACTTACATGTTGAGCTTAAAATGCAAGTTCTACCTCAAAGAGATTTTTCTTTTGCAAAACAGTGAGGTGTTGGCTGTTGGTGTCAGTGAAAGGCCGGTCCCTAGGGCGCTGGGAGCCGAGATGCTATTTCTGGCTCTGCTGCTGATAGAGTCCACGTGCCTGGCTGAGTCACTCCGCTACCCTTTCACTTTCCTTTTCTGTGAAAAGAGGTTACCCATCTTTGGAAGAAGCTTTGAAATTGATGCTGAAACTGCCAACTGATAAACTTTTTACATAAGTGCTCAAGTGGTGAACCACTCACTTCAGTGCACGCAGATGTGCCATAAGATGACAATTATTTTGGTTAAAAAAAAAAAAAAAGCAACAGAAATAAGAATGGTCCTGTATTAATCATTGATCAATTGGATCCATCTTAAAAGCTATGGTTGAGGTGAGAATGAGGAGTCAGCCTGAACAACCATTTCCACCTGAACCCTCACTACAAATGCATCAATTGTATTTTTAGCATCCATCTCTTTTTAGCAGCCTACTACTCTCTGCATACACATTTCTGTGACTTGTAACTACAATAGGAGAATGTCCAGGAAATCAGCACAGGCATCCCAGATCTGTGAAACTGTTACAGTGCCAAGCCATGGTGCAGATGATGAAAGGAAGGGTTGTGTGGGAATTAATTATTTCCTCAGTACGCTGTTCAATCACAGTGGCCCACTCACAAGCTTCATGAACCCCAGGCAGTTTGCACAAAGGTTACATTTGGCATCACAGGACACGAGCACTTTGTCCTCTCGTGAGAGCTGCAGTGAGCAATAATACCAGAGAAATTATCCTTTCCAGGGTAGAAGCTCTGGAAACATGCTTTTCTGACACAAATGCTTATTCTGAGGTATTCATTACCAGGCTTTCCAGCAAAATTGCCATAGGCAAGAAAGCACTTAATCTTTCTGTTACATTAGGCTTCCTAAAACCACACTGAGGTGCAAGTCTGAGTGCAGGCACAACAAAATCTCCTCAAACTCTTTATGGACTGACAGAGCAATATTCCTGTCCATATGCAAAATTGTGATGAGGTTCTGGGGTACATTAGCCTGCATAAAGCATAGTTATCTAGTGCCTCAGGATTTTTTTTTTTTTTAACTGATATGACTCTTGTACTAGTTTATGCAAAGTATGCCTCTAAGAACGAAACAGACAGAGAGAACTTGAGGCCTTGTTCAGAGCTACACAATTCACGACTCAAAAGTCACTCCTCTGCTCAGATTTAGATATTACTTTATCAGGGATATTAAATTCTAGGAGGTAATATTCTCCAAAACCCTGAGTTTTACAGATCCGCAGTTATGAGTTCTGCTGCCTTATTGCTGCCAGACATCTGTTATTTCCACAGTTCAGGGCACACATACCTCAGCCTTATTCCATCATACAAACATCACTATATCTGCAGAAATCTGTACCATTCTTTTTTTAATTACAACTTTACAGTTCTAGGAGGACTAATACAATAACTCGCTTCGAATTCCTAACAGGAAACTTCCCACAGAAAGGCATCCATCCTCCCTTTAGCACATGCAGGGCTAAGTCGTTGTCTTCTGACATGGCTGTCACTGCTTCTCACACTCTTGTCCTCGTGCTGCTCACACACAGCTGTAGTGTATTAGTATTGCTACTACTAGAAATATTCTCACGTTTGGGAGAGGGACCGTGGTGAGGACACCCCGCGAGGAAGCAGACGTGCAGCCCGAGGGTCGCGAAGGGGAGCCCCGCGCTGCCTCACTCCAGCGCCTCACGCCTGCTCCCCCATCTTCCCGCCACACGCCCTGAGGTGAAGGACGAGCGCGCAGAGCAGAGCAACAAGCCGACAGGGCGAACTCCGAGGGCAGCGTGCTCCTGTGGGGAGCTGCCAAGGGCAACGGGAGAAGGGAGACATCCCCCACGGGCTGTCACGCCATGCCACGAGGGGGAACTGCAGCGACACGGGCAGGGCGCACAGCCACGGCGCCATTTCCTCACGGCCTGCTTCGCAGAGGCCGCTGAGCCAGAGACTGCCTGAAACCCAAGCAAACACCGACATCAGAGTTCAAGCACCGGCACAAGAGGCCTCTCCTGCCAGCCTGACCAGGCGCTAGGCAAATGAGAAGAGGGTCATTTAGGCAACATTTAAATATAGAGGGATCTCCTATGATAGGTCTGAACACAGCATGGTCTCCGCAAGTAACTCGTCTCAGCACACAATGACTGCTGAATCACGTGTGAAAAATAAAGCGGACACTGAACAGTTCTGCTAAAAGGAGGAGGGAAGGTCTCCCAGCCATCCTGCGTGCCCTGTGCTACCTGGGACAACCTGCAGCTCAGAGGGTCCAGGCACGCCAAAATCCCCCCGCTAGCTGGCTCCCTAGACTGCCACACCGTCACCTTCCCTTTCTGCCCAGCTCAGTTTCTGATCATGGAGGCCTTAATCCCTCACCCTGAGTTAAATACTGTGTGTCAGCACTTATATTCCTTGCTGAGTGTAATGAGCTTGGACTGACTGCAGTTCGACACGCTGTCATTAAAGGGCAGTTCATTGCCCAGCAGGGCTGGGAGGGCAGCTTGTAGTGCTTCCCTAGCTCCCAGCCCGCAGCAAGGGCAGTGTGAAACGCAGCGGCTGCCCTAAGCGCACGCACAGCACGTGCCGAGCTGCAGAGGAAGCGCTGAGGGAAGAGCAGCGCTTATGGACCTACCATTCCAGCAGGCAGCACTGACCCGGAGACAACCATTTTTACCCCAGTAGACCAATTGCTGTCGAATTGGTCAGCAGAGTTGCACCAACAGCATCGGCGAGATTCCCTCGATGGCTCTCATTATGGCAGCTGGATTTGGCCCATATATTATTTGCAGGGGTCTGGAGGTACAGCAAAGTTCAACTCTGTTTAGAGCACAGAGCACTCAGATACCCCCTAAGGATGATGGATTAGATGTAGGTCATTCAAGAACCAGCTTGTTGCTGTCTTATGTCAGTTAAAGTTAAAAAAAAAAAAAAAATGTTACAAACAAGCCAACTCCTAAATGCTCCTGGCACAATGCGAGTTTGCATATATACAGAACTACATAAATAGCAAAGAAAGAAGCAAAGGATTTGACCTTTGTTTACCCAAGCAATTCTCTGCTGACCCAAAGGCAAGCCAGAGTTTAATCAGACTTCTAGGACTGAATCAGCTCCGAATTAGGCCAGCCGCCACAGCACGACTGCCAGCACCGTGCGTGTGTCACCAGGAAGCCCACACAAAGCCTGCAGCAGCACAAGGCACCCACAAGTCACACAAAATGAGCAGTTTGGTGCAAAAGTCTAGAGCATGATAGCAGGCACTGATTTATTCACCGCCTCCGCGCCGGTGCAGGCGGCTCTGCAGAGAGAGCGTCCCCTGCGCCTGGCTGCCTGCGGGGAATGCCCAGGCCGGCACGGAGGGCGCGCGGCCCTCGCTGCACCGCCGGTGACTCAGACCTGCCTGCACAAGCGAGAGGCAACCTCAATCCGGCCCCAGCAGCAGCACGGCCAAGCGGCAGTGTCCAGCAGCCCGCCACCAAGCCTGGGTGAGCCGCCCCGCGCCACAAGTTGCTTCACATCCAGGGCTCAACATGGGCACTTTTCTGTTTAACTGAGGGCTCTGTGGCTCTCTTTTTAATACCTTGGGCAAATATTGACTCCGAGATCCAAGGGACTGAAAATATTTGGTTTGCACCAGATGTGTTGTACACATATACATACATACATTTTGAAACACGAGCTGAAGGAATGTTTGGGAAAGTAAGATTTGTCGGCGCCCTGGGTGCTCGCCTCACAGGGTCGCTCGCACGGCGCTCGGATCCTGAGAAGCAGCACAGGTCTTAACCACAGGAAGAAAGCCGGTCGCGCGGGCTGCAGCGACGGCACAACCGCGGGCGCGCACGTGCGCTCCCACACGGCACCTGGGGCTGAAGGCTGGCGGCAGGCACGTCCGTGAGGCCAAACCTTCCCGCCCCAAGAAGCCCTGAAAAGGCTGGTTGGGAGCAGAGGGAATTTCTGAGCTCTGCACTAAAGCTGAGTGCCCCCGAGTACTGGGAGTGAGCCCCAATTCGCCGGTGCTCCGCTGGGAGCCGTGAGTGCCCAGCTCTTGGGAACGCTAACACTGCTGCAGCGGCAAGGTAAGGCATGGCCCTCTCCGCCCTCGCTTCTCTCGCTCCCTTTGTTAGCGAGAGGACCAAGTTCTGGTGAAACAAGAAAAAAACAAAAAAAAAAACCCCACAAATCTGAGCATAGAAACAGCTCTGGTCAGAAGCTGGAAGTTAATGGAGAGGGGGTTTGAGAGGTCCAAGTTGTTTCAGTTTTCCAGTGTTTGGGGAGGTTTTTTTCTTCACGTGTCAAATGCCCTGCGCCTCTGCTCCCTCTCCACCACCAAAACCATCGCTCAAGCGCGGTTTCAGCTGTTGTTGAGCTCGTGTTATGGGAAGTGGAGGAGGGAAGGCAGCCTGGGAACTAGAGCAAAAGCACTTCAGCAACATTTTGAGAACCTCAGGAGGTTCCTCCTGTCCAACAGTGAAATTGGAGGAACAGATGGAATTTGGGGCTGTTAGATGGCACAGGAGCATTAAAAGACACTCTTTTTCGTACTTGCTAAACAAACATACAAGCAGAAAGTTAAATTTGTTTGGTGTATTCACAAGGAGAACCCAGGAGAAGGGCTTATGTTTTTGCAACAACATGAGATATACCCTGGGCCAGAGGTAAATAACAGGCAGAAGTTTGTACAGAATTATTGTTTGGGACCGTTGGACTGTAAACATATAGCAGCACTCTTCAGTCACTCCTCTTAATATAATCCTCTGAGTACACAGCACATCCCAGCTAGCACTTGAGAACAAGACATAGATTTTGCTAAGGCTTCTCCCTCTAGTGAATCTCTGCATGCAGCACCAGCACACACCAACGCCAAGGCTCTGGTGCCTGCACAGTGGTCGACAGGTATCGCCTGGATCACACAGATAGGCAGGAAGCCCTGCACTACCGTAACAGGCTTCCTCCCTGTCCCGCCTGGAGCTCTCCTAGTCATTACATAGGAGAAGCCCTTGGAAAGACACTTTCCAATACTAATGAGGAAGAAATTAACTTCTGGGCTTCGTCAGCATCCCAGACAGCATCTCAGAAGCCTATAGGGCAGCTGTAAACACAAAAGAGCCACTTTGAGGCTCCTGCCACCAAGAAAAGTCTTTAAATGCATATTAAGAGTCAGTTTGCCTCCTGTTTGCACATTGTCAGCCCTCACCAACAGCATTTCCCTTCCCCCTGCCAACTAAAAGGTAATTTCTGATGTCCAACATGGTCCTAGCCCAGAGTGCCGTATGAGTTCAGTCTAGGTTTTCCTGCCTTGGGATCCAAGTGTGTATTTGGATATACACCAGTATGTATGTGGATATTTTCCCCCAGCACAGCCAGGAGCTCACTTGGCATGGTGTTGGGGCCTTCCTGAGAAGGAACTGCACCCCCATGGGAATCATCTGCCGACTCGCCTGGCTGTGTGGCCAGTGGATCAGGCCAGATGAGAGCAGCCCTTACTACACAGCAGTCTCCGTGAGGTACCAGCGCAGAGCTTCCTGCACCGCTTTGCCAATCAGTGTTACAACACACAGCGAGCACTGCAGTTAGCAAGAGGTGCAATTACCCTGCTTGAAATTTCTCCTCTGGGTTTACAGAAGGGCAGACACGCGCGCACCCCCAGCTCAGACTCCCCACCAGCTCCCCGTGCCACGGATGTGTGCAACTAAACGTGCTCTCCTCCAACCCACAGCTTTTTAATATTGCCATGGTCTCCCTCATAGCCTCAATTCCTTAGTCTCCATAAGCCTTCACACAAAAGGACATTTCCATTTGTTTTTGCAAACAGAAGCAGACCCCAGTCTTCTGGGCATTAAATAAAGCTGTGAAGCCAGACTCGGGGTCACAGGAAGCCTGCACAAAGCCCAGGCCTGACACACAGCGGGATGGCTATACCCAGTCTGCCTAGGCTTGGGGGCAGGCCTAGCAAGGGCATCTGCCAGCAGTGCTCACAGAAACAGCGCCTCAGTCTCCCGCAGCGACACAAGTCACCTCACACCGCACCAGACAAGGGGCAACAATGGCAGCGCAGCCCAGAGCAACCCCAGAAGGGCAGCCAGGAGCAGAGAATGGCCACAGCAACACGTGGTGCAGCTAGGGAAAGGCAATGAAGCACTTTCTGCAGCAGGGAGAGAGGCCTGGGCATCCATTGACCTCTACAGATTGCTGGAAAACTTAAATAAGGGAACAAGGTGTTATTAGCCTTCTGTGCCGCCTGGAACAGAGCCCTACCGCATCCCAGGCCGCTCTTGGCAACTGGAGACCCAACTCGCCTGCCGCTACCGGGGGTTTCACCGGTGCCGGCGCATCACTGGTGCCGTTAACAGAGCAGAAACACGTATGAGAACCGGCTACCAGTGGCATGAGACAACCTAACCAACCTGTAATTGTGCTGATGACTTAGTCCGGCTAATTAACTGTAACCTTTCACCCCACTCAGACCAACAGCTGAACCCAACACAGGCAGAGCAGTTATCCACAAGAGTTACTTTGCTGCATGCAATCCTTGGGATACAAACAGCTTATGCAGTTGAGACCCACATCTCCTTACAACTTCCAGCGTTTCACATAAAGCTCCTTAGCTCTCCGGCCACTGCCAAGACCCCAACTGCTGGCAGAGTGACCCGACGTCCCTAACCTCACCAGAATATCAGTAACGATAGTGACCGCAGCCTTCTCTATCACGCAGAGCCCTACAAAACATTGCTCAAACATAAGATTTCAGCAACCGAACATGCAGAGAAACAAAACGGACATCCAAATGGCAAGTAGAGAAAGCCACAGTTAAAACCAAACCACAGCAGGCTCAAAAGAGAGAAGTAAGCGTGTGGCGCCTGTCCCTCTGAAGTTGCTCGATGCTCAGCAGTTGGAGGCACTTCACACCCCAGGAGGCACGTGCTCCTCCGGGACTCCGCGCCTGGCCGCCGTCCCCACTGCAGCTGCTCGGAAGGTTTAAGGGACAGCAGTGTCAGGAGGTGTCTGAGGACGAGCAGAGGATGGAGCACACCCGTGTGTGCACAAGGCCCCTTCCTCCCGTGAAGGCAACTGTTCCTTCCCAGCCTCTGCAAGGGTCGGTGACGCAATGGGAAGCTGGGAAGGAAGCGCGCGCTGGGACATCTCCCCGCTTGCCTGGGATCAGAGGAGAGGCACCAAACGGTCTTGCTATCTCGACTAGCCACAAAAATCAATCCAGAGGTTGCCAAACCCCATAGGAAGCAACACCAACGGGCGCCCCGGAGCTAGGCCCAGCTCAAGGGGCATCCAGGAGCAGGGCTAACTGCACCCGAGCTCCTCCACTGCTGTGGAAAGGTCACACAGGAAGGAGACATTTCTTGATGCGAAGTAGAAACGGAAAAAAAATCAAGCCCAGCAGCTGTAAATCAGCATTAATGATAGTTTACATGATTGAAAATGCAAATAATTCCAAAACCACCTGACCACTGTGGCCAAGCTCAGCAAATGTCAGCCCATATTAGTGCAAAGCCTCACACAGATGCACAGGAAGACCCAGCTCTTTGCTCTTGAGCAAGTGATCTCAGAGCAGGCGCCAGCACCACAACTTGCAGTGAGTTATTCAGAGCCAGCAGCACACCCGGGTCCAGCAGGTCCATCCATTAGGGTCGGGCAGGGGTACAGGGTGCCCACACCACCCACCTTAGCTAGTGCTGCAACTCCAAGAGCAGGACCAGCTGCATAAAGACGACTGTTCTCACCAGGACCCTTAACTTGGGGGGAGAGAGGGACCACCCCTCCAACCACCCGTCTACATTGCTGGGGTTCAGAGAGGCAAAAGCAACAGCAGAGCCAGGGTTGACAGTTTCTGAAACTGGAAATTTAGCAGGTTTAGCATATAACACATGCTCAAACCTTACCTGTGCTTAAATCAGTGTAAGCACTGGCCATGGAGAATAAAACATAGATCAAGTGCATATCTCACCTCTTCTGAACCACCGTCTGATCAAATATAATAATGTGTTGTGACTCTGCACAGCCATACTTAAACTATCCTATAGAAAACTGAAAACCTCTATTTTGTTTGTTTCCTGGGCAGATAAATGTCCTCTTTTGAACTAGCTGGGGAATTGAGCTTCTTGCCTCTTACAGTGATACCTTTCTCCCCCTTTGAACTTGCCTGTCGAGTCCGTTGGTGAGTTTTGGGAATGTATTATTCATAGTGGGGAAAAAAAGTGTAAAACATAAGTAGATACATCTCATGGAAATGTCTGTCACCCCAGAGGATTTCCATTTCCATCTAACGCCAGCTGTTTACACTAAAGTAACAAAAATGATGTGAAGCAAAGAGCGCAGCCACTTGTTGCGCTGCAGCCCCACGAGTGCCCTGGCTGACACTCGTCCACCCCGGGCTGCTGTGCCCCACGCAGGGTGGTCAGTGGCCATCCCAGAGATCACAAGTCTGTCAGAAAGTTACCTGGAGGGTTTTTTAAAAGGAAGAAAAAAAAATCTCATTATCTATCACCTGATTTTCTTTCTAGGATTGTATTATTCAATACTCTTCTATCATGTTATCACTACTTTAAAAAAAAATAATAATTATTATACAGATGAAAATAAGAATATAGGAGCAAAGTGCTTTGCTTTCATCCCTGTTGAAAGATTTATCATACACTCCAGGTTAGTCCGTTAAGCAATATTATGCTAACAATGTGTGGCCAGCATTTTTATAATGTACTAAACATTTTCTGCCAGATTTATGAGCTCCTTCTATTTGCAGTTGATATATTGTGTGTATTGCCAGCTGGTGTGATACAGGCTCAGGAGACTTTCTGGAACTCATGTGTCTTTTTTTTATTATTATTTGGACTACTCAGGCATCCAAAGACACGGGCAGGCACCAGTGTATTTTCAGAAGCTGCTGAAGTTTTCAATGCCTGCATCTCTTTTTCAATCTGGTTGTCTCACTTGACATCCTATATATATATATATATAAAACGCATTACAGACATCTACATGCCTTAAATCCATCTAGACAGCATTACTCAGAGGAGAGCACAGCTGAAGTAACCACTATTCTCTGTCCTTTGGAGAACAAGAGCTACCGGGGTAGCCCTCTCGGGGACGCAGCCAGCACAGGCGAGGAGGTGCTGCCTGGCCGGGGGCGCTGGGCAGCGCGAGGCCTCTGCGCAGAAACCTCTGCCTGCAGCCGCCTCGCACAGGGCCCCCAGCAGAGCAGCACTTCACCACCTCCCATTCGTATTTCAGTACTTTCCCAAATCAGAACTGCCTCAAAGGGCCATATGCTGAGCTATATTTCATTCTTCCACTTCGAATAAGACCCAAATCATAAATAAAGGCCAAAGACATTCTTCATGCGATGAGGGTTTTGCTGGGGATGAATTTGACACAAGTGACCTGCTTTGTTTCCCCGCCGCCCCACTTAAGGAAGGGAAGGCAGTAGATGGAGGAGCGCGGCGCTCCTTTATCAAGGCGCACCAGCAGCGCAGCTTGCGGCTACGCAGTTGCACGGGTCTCGCAATCGTGCACTCAGGGGTTATTCTAGAAACCTCTTCCTCCCTCCCTGGCAACTGCAACTAAAGTTTTACTTGAGGAAGGAGCAAGACCTGGCAGAGCCGGTCGCTCGCTTGTGTTGCAATGTCCAATCTGAGTGTCACCCTCTGCTTTTGGAAACTGCCCGGAGAGAAAGCACAGATGATGTGTGCATGTTTTAATGTTAAGCATCTCTGCTGGCTGTACAGGTGGACCCTAGTAAGCTGCTCTGTTTCTGCCTCCTGCATTAACCCAGCCCGCTAACTGATTTGGATGGAACATTTTAACTCCAATTAACACCTTTGCTTTCTGGGCAAGCACAACTACGTCTCGGGGTCAACTCACAAGTTCAGTTACTTACCAGAAGAAATACTTCTATAATATCTAGACAGGACAGACTTTATTTATTTATTTTTAACCCACTTGTTCCATCCCTGTCTTTTAAATCAATCAGATAAATTCACCTTGTTTTTCAATGCCCTGAATCCTGATAGCTCTGCACACTCGATAGGTAATTTAATCATGGCTGGTGTGGATGAACACGAGCTCAAATTAGCTCCTGAAGGGCTTAGTCGTCTTTTCGGTGGCTCTGCCTTTCCGCCTTTATGCGGGAACTGAGCTTCACCAACTGGCTAGCCAGAGGCACTATTAAAAATTTAGGGACAGAGACAAAGGTGCGCTCGGCGTCTCCCCTTTCCCTTTCTACTGTTACGTGGCAGACAAAAGGTGCGGGCGCCGCGCCATGAATAATGAGTCACGCAATATGCATGATGCATTTTTAATTGCACAAAGCAATAACACCAGGAAAGATATTTCCAATCTTCAGGCTTGGGCTCTACGCTCTCAGTAGCCTGTTCTGATTCTCCCCAGATAGATCAGATAGATTTATTTTTCCTCCCGCTCACACCAAATGGCCGACCTTGAAGCCGGGACTTCTCCCTGAACTCGGCCGCACTTTTCTCCAGCGAGGGACCAGCCTCACGCACACAACAGACAGACAGACAGACAGACAGACAGACAGACAAATGGGCATCAGCCAGGACAGGGAAGCCAAGACCAACACAGTTCCTTCCTAGAGTGGCTTTTATGTGGGGATTTGGGCCTCAGTAACAGCCCAGGGAACATAGGTGCCCAGAGGCTTAAGAACAAGTGACTTGGGGGCGAGGGGGACAACCACATACTTGGTCACCATGGTCTAAAGCAGTAGCTGAGGCCCCTCAGGCCCCCAGCCCAGCACCTACCTGCAGTGCAGCAGCTGCACCTGACAGGAACCCCGTACCCAGACAGACCCCGGTGCCGCTGCCAGCCCAGGGCCCCACAGCCCGCTCGCTTCAGCCACAGCTTTCCCATGGAATATGTCTAAAACATCTCCTTGGCAGCTGCCAGGCCTGCCTGCAGCACTCACTTGCTCCTCAGCAGGCAGCTGCTCCAGCACTGACTCCACCAGCCCTCCCCAATTACACACATAGCTCCTCGTGCTGCCAGGTGCTAATTAACCCCGCAGGATCTCCTCACGCTGACCACCCAGCCCCACAAACTGCTGAGATTTTGCACCACTGTTCTGTTTCTCACAAGCCCAGTCTCCAGAGTCCTGGGCCAAGCAGCTGAGTACAGCTGGGGCTCGATCAACCACCCGCAACAGTGCTGGTCACTCCTGAGGGACAGAGATGCGGCCAGAGCTCCCCAAGGTGCTCAAAAGCAGAACCATTGGGAGGTGACACATGGACACACCAGCCCTCATAGCCCAGCTCCAGCGTAGGGCTCTCACCCCTGGAGTTGCTCAAGATGTTCCATGTGCTTATATGAAGCGTTAAAATACTGATGGAGTTTGAGAGAGGGAGAGAGGAAGGTTTAGGTAGCGAGGACCACAACCTGCTCGTTGGGGCACTCGCCTGCAGTCCAGGTGCTGCCTAGCACAAGTTTGTACGCCACATAAAAGCATGGGCGACGCTGGAGGCAGAGCGGGTGCCGCGTGGGCACGCGGGGCCACGCACGCAGCCCAGCGCCCGGCTGCCAAGCTGTGCTGGGCCGGGAGCGGGATACAGCACCCCCGCCGTCCTGCTGCCTCGCTGTGCGCGGCCGCCAGCTGGAGCGAGCCCCGGCGCGAGGGCCGAGGGCCGCGCGGCGAGTCCCAACGGGCCCACGCACACGCGAGGCACCTGCTGCTCGGGTGGCCCTGGCTCCCGGCGCGCACCTTTCATCTGGCAGGGTGTTCAGCTGCTTCCTGCGCTGAGCGCGGCGCCTTGGCCAGGCTCGGTCTCACGCGTATGCTGCTGTCCCGCCTCTGAATCCTTTCGGGGCGCTCATCATTGCATTAACGTAATCAATGCATTCAGATACAGCAATCTCCAGTCCTCAGAAGCAGCAAGCCTTTCAGCTGCAACCCATGTGAGTCAGACACATAAACGTGACATTCGTGCTCTTTAGTCACCAGAGCCCTTGTGAGAGCTGCGCTTTGCCTGCCCCCCTCCTCGGGTACTGCAGCTGTAGGGCTCTAAAGGCTCAGGTTTGCAAAGGCACACTGAACTTAAATATTAAACAAATATCACACTCGGTGATCCTCAATACTTTATTAATTTAAAACATTATTCCAATAAATATGTACCAATAAACATAAGACACTCCATAAAATCTAAATAAGGACATTTACAAACATGTCAACAAAGTAAAAACAGCATTTTTTTTTTTTACTGAGGTACATGCAGGGTCATTTAAGGCAAATTCAGTTGATTATACTTTTATAATGATTCCTGCCCACCTCAAATGAGTTTCCCTTTAAAAAATAAAAAAACAAAAACAAATATACAAATAAGCCCATTGGGTAGCTATTTCCCAGTTACTTATAACAAGCTCAGAGTGTGGAAGCCTATGGTCATCCTGGACAGGCAGTCTGCACCCCTCTGTGCTCCCGCTCTCCTCAGCCAGGAGAGGTGGTTGTTGGATGCGTTTCTAGTTATAAGGCATAACTCCAGCTTACTCAGTCAAGTCTTTCACAAACTTCTCTTTTCCCAGTAGATGGAGCAAAAAGTGATTCCCCCATGCCTCAAAACTACCCTCACACATCCAGGCCTTGCACAGACAGAAAGCAAGAAACTGCTCTGGAAGGATCAAAGGGCCTTCCTCTGTCAGTGCAACTCCTGATTTATGCCAGATTAAGTGAGAGCAGGATCAGGCCCAAGTTGGTCTCTTGGCTTGGTAAGCAATATGATACCAAACTGCACAGTTCAGTGTCTATTCCAGGTCTTCCTGACAGGAAACCAAGAGGGAAACCCTCGGGCACTGACCCTCAGCGGAGGCAAGCACTCCATACACCCTCACTGAAAGCTGGGCAACTCTCATGTAAACACTGTACTGTTACACCCATGTTTCCCTGCAAGGTAATTCGAGATTCCGAACACTTGAGGGGTTTCATATTGGCCATGGGTGAAAGACTTTCCAGCTCACATGTATTTTGTAGCTTATCCATATTTGGAGTATCAGGCTTCATGTTTCGAAGTTTTATTTTCCAGTGTTATTTCAAAAAGAGAGAAGAAGAGAGAGAGAAACCCCAGCCTTAAATTCTGCTTTCACAGTCATTCAGGTTGAGCTTTCAATCTTCTCTTCTCTCTGAAGTCCTGGTCAGAAAGGTAATGCCAGGGTCCGTGCTACAGACAGGGCTCAGGCTGAGCGGGGAAGCCAAGGGAGTCTGTTCTCATAGTGTTGTAGGTGCTTTCCGGATTGCAGCTGGGACTCATTTCAGGCCATGCTGGGTCTCCCGATGTCTCCGTAAATCCACCTTTCTTTGGAAGCCTTTGCCACACAGATCACAGCCAAAGGGCTTGAAGCCTGTGTGCTTCCGACTGTGGGTGATGAGGTTGGAGCTCTGACTGAAAGCTTTTCCACACACCTGACACTTGTGGGGCTTCTCACCTGCAGGGAGAAGATGGGGGGCAGCAGAGAGTGTGTTAAGACGGCAACAGGCTGCCTAGATGTACAGAACAAACAGGAAATGCACTCCGGGCCGCAGAGCTAAGCAGAATGATTCCTCTGTAATCACCGGGCAAGTCACTCTTACTAAAAACATGTAGTGGGGAGCCCCAAAGCCAAAGCTGGGCCTGCTCTGCAGCTGAGCAGCCCCACACCTGGCAGCACCAGCACTGTCCTAGTCTGGTTCCGAAGCAACCTGAAGCACAGAGCGCTCACAAGACACACGTGAACAAGTGTTCTTAGCCCCATGGGCTCTGTGTAGTTTACACTGGCTTTGTGTCCTAGGCTTTGGAAAAACCCCATGGTGATGCCTGACATTTTTATGGCATCACCATGGGGGTAGGTGGGTCAGACAGATGGCAGTTGTTAAGCTGGACCCACTGAGCTGTGGCCTGTCCCCAAGGGAAGTAAGAGGTCCCTTGAGTGAACGATGAGGGGCAGGGTTCACCTAGAGATCCACTCTTCTTTCTATTCCCCAGCCTGAGCCAGCCCTGAAATCCTGCAGACAGATAAAGTTAACAGGAAGAAATCCAGCTTCGAACTTCCACAGAGCGGTCAGCGGCAGAACACCCTGGCATCTCTGGGGGCAGATCTTAGTGCATTTTCACACTGTTTATTACCAAATAACGGATAAAGAACCACAGAACACGTGTGTCTTTCCAAGCTTGATTTCAGAGTGGCTTTTGCACCTGCAGAGCCCACTGACTTCAGCTGGAACAACAAACACTCTGCGCATTTGAAAATCATGTTTTTTTAAACATAACACAAAATATGCTGGAGGCTCAATCTGCAAGAATATGTTGCCTTTGAAAGGGATTTCTGATTCAGTTAAAGACCTGGTTTTGTATTAAATGTTTAAAAGTCCAGGGGCAGCTTCTGATCTTACACCAAAATAACTTGTGTCTAATTCAGAAATTGGCTGAAATTTTACTTCATTAAGCCTCATCTGAACAAGTTACCAGGCAAGTACTTTTTGTTTTACTTTCTAAATAGCTCAGTTTCATCCGTCAAACATACATTGGAGAACCTTTATGTTACACTTATTTTTCACTGCTTATGATCTAGAAAAATCAAATACTTAACTTATGATGCTGCCATGTATTGGTTATTTTGAACTTGTCCCTTAATATCTGCCACTGATCACTGCCAGGAAACCTAATTTTGGTCACCTAAAGCCTGGCTTTGACCAGTAGAGTTATTATTTTATGCCTACAAATGTTTCTGCATCTCACACAGGTTGTGCATTTCTCATTACTTTTAAAAGTCAATAGTGCTGGTTTGAAGGGCAAGATTTACTTATAAAGATCTCTGATAAACCTGCTTTCTTACTGAACAGCATTTCGAAAACAATTTCCTTCAGTGATTCACCTGCACTTTATTAGATTTCATGTTTATTGCTGACAACGAAACTTGATAACTCTGCACGTCTCCTTTCATTCTGCATCAAACTGCAGCCATTTGCTTGGAAGGTCCGGGTGGAAGCGCCAGACAATCAATCTCTGAACAAATATTTAGACTAAGAGTCGGACCCTGGGCCCTCCAGTTTAGTGTTTGATCTAGAGGAGGAGGCTCCTGTGGTTCCTATTGTAAACTGGCAGGGCCAGCAAAAGGAGATGCTGCACTCAAATTCACCTGTCATTTCCAGGGACAATCAAGGCCACATGAATAAAATACTCTAGAATGGTCCTGCAGAAAAGCCCTTTGAATAAACAATGGTGGATCCTATTAAGGAAACACTGATTGGATTGCGAGGATTTGGGTTATTTAGCACCTGTGGTTCATGAAACCACATTCAAATCACCCTCCTTTGCACAAGCAGAGCTCAGATAGCACAAACGGCAGCAAAGTGGTAAGAGGCACAGGGGGATGTGCACACTGTCCCGGCCGAGGAGGAAGGGACTGCAGGAGAGACCTCCCCAGGGAGCAGCCCTGCTGCCGCAGCCAAGCCCCAGCACCTGCACACTGACCTGTGTGAATGAAAGTGTGCTTCTTCATATCGGATTTCTGGTGGAAACGCTTCCCACAGTACTGACAGGGATATGGCCGGGTGTCCGAGTGGATGAGGAGGTGGGTGGACAGAGTGGAAGATCTCTTAAAACTCTTGCCACAAATCTTGCAATCAAAGCTGCGTTCCTGCAGAGAGGAGCCCAAACACGTGCATGTTACGCCACGTCGGAGATGCTACCACAGCAAACCACCCATCGCTGTTGTAGGAAGCACTTTGTTCTCTCCAAAGAGAGCCCCTAGCCTGAGGAGACACTGAGTCTGGCATAATGCTGTGACATGGTAGAAAAGCCAGGGCACCCTCTCCCCGTGCTGAGCTCCATTCCCCACGGAGACTGACAGACCGGGTGGAACAGCCCCGACCAGGCAGAGCTGCCTGCACCCTTCAACAGGGGCTTGGAACAACATCACTGTTCTGGGTACCCCAGAGCCACAGCTTAAAGCATACAAGAAAAAAAATATTGACAAATTAAATTGAATGCATTAAGAGTTTCCCTTCACACACACTCCTTTCCTCATCACTGTCTTCCACCATAACTCACCTCTTCCTTCCATCCTTTAAATCCCATCCCACCTTCCTCCTCCTGCTAGGCAAATCATCTTCCTTGGCTTGGCTTTTTATGCACACTCCCTGATATGTTCTCCTCTCCATGGCTTTAATATGCAGTGCTGCTCTTTTCACCACTACTTAATGGGTGATGAGATATTTCCCCTAACTATGAGCTCTGCCATTGCACATTCATGTCCTTGTAAATAAAACAGTTATCAAACAAACATCACAGTAACTCTATCCTCTCAAGGCCAATCTGAGGAAGGAAGATTTGCCAGGCCAAGTGGGTGGGTGAAGGGGAAATATGGCACAATATCAGCAGGTGGAAAATGTTACAAATCCTCCTACCAAATTTAACTACCATATTCTTTTGGTGTGTGACTCAGAGCATGTCGAGACGGGTGAAGTCTGTGCTCTGTACCTGCCTGGGCGTTCAGATGTTCCCTGCATAGACACAGTGACTACAAACAAGCGAAGAGTCACCTCTTGGGGGGCAGGGGGAGGAGAAGGACTGAGGAGAGCTGGCTCAAAGCAAAGCACAGCGCACTGCTTCGGTCATTAAAAAGTCCACATCTACAATTTTCACATCTACAAAGTCCTCACCACAATTTCCAGCCCTGACAGTAAAATTTTATTATTTATTATCTGTTACTTCTAGAGCGCCAAAAGTGCCCATTGCATAATACAGACACGTGCAATGCCTGGGCAGTGGAAGCAAAGCCAGTGATATTTAATTTGTTGCTCACTATCGCCCAGCGTCTCTGCTGCCTGCCACCGTGTTCCTTCCCCACGGCTGCCGCCGCGGCCCTGCAATGCTTTCCTCCCCTCCTCGGTTTTGTGCCCATCTGGTGCCCTGTGACTGCCCTCGAGGTCCTCGGGCGGCAGCCTGGCCCCGTGCCCCTCACCCTGGCAGTCTGCCCCGGCTCACCTGTGAGTGCACTGCCTTGTGCTGCTCCAGGCTGACGGCGTGGCCGAAGGTCTTGCCACACATGTCACAGGCAAAGGGCCTCGTGCCGCTGTGTGAGCGGCGCACATGCACTTCAAGGCCATGTGGAGTGGAGAAGACCTGAGGGAAGAGAGCGCACACGGGTCAGGCTGGCCAGGGAAAGGAGCGCGTGGGGAAGAGCCACGCGGGGCACAGCGAAAGGCAGTCAGTACCTTGCTGCACTTGACACATTTGTACGAGCCAGTGCTGAGCAGCAGCGGGCGGCACAGCAGATCTGACTCCACTTTGATGCCCCCCGGCCCCTTCTCTTGCTGCAGTCCGGGCTGCGAGTCCGCATAGAGTCCGGGTGCTGCCGCCGGGGGCCTCTCAAAAAGGCCGGGGCTGGGGGAGCCGAAGTCGCCATAGAGTCCGAGGGAGGCGCTGCACTCGGCGCCGTAGAGGGCGGGCTCGGCGCCCCGCTCGCAGAAGAGCCCCAGTGCTGAGCGCCGCTCCAGCGCCGGGCACGGCCGGTAGCTTTGCACGAGGTGCCGCAGGTCGGAGCTGCCCAGGCTGCTCCAGGCGTATGGCTTGAAGGGCACCGAGAAGGGGGGCGCTTCATCCAGCGACGGGCACACGGATCGCTCCGAGGCTGTGGGAAAACACGGGAATCAGTGGGAGCTGCGCAGCACATCCGCCACCATGGGCCCGAGCCAGCCCTGCACTCTGACCCGAGCACGTGCTGCCCCAGGCATATTATTAAACACAGCCACCAATTTTGTCTGCATCCATTTTGGTTGACAAGTTGAGGGAACATTGATCTCACTGCCAAGATCGTGAACAACTTAGTCTCAGTCTCCCCTGCTTTTACCTGCAGCTTCTCAGAGAAGTTTATCAGGAATACCCCAAGATGGGCATCAACACTGATGGTCCAAGTGTTTAAACTGAGATGCAGGTTCCACCCATCCATACCGTACAAACAACATTACAGAGGTGCCAGGAGGAGTAAGGGTGCTGAGATTTACCCTTTCAAAAGAACTTAAAGCAGCTTGTTGCACAACTTAATGCCCAAATCTAGCCTCTGGACTTGGTGCCAGAACTGTCCATAATGATACTACCGCATTACCAACACAGGGAGCAACTTTCAAGGTGTTTGGATTCCATTCCTCACTTCTCAGGAAAAAAAAAAAAAAAAAGAAAAAAAGAAAAAAAAGAAAATCAGGCCTTATCTGAAAGAGAATTCTATTTGTTTCAGATTCCTCTGAGCTTCCCTAAAAATGAAAGAAGCTGAGCGCACCCAAAATACTGAACTTCAGAAAAAATCATGAAAGTCATTGCTAAAGGCTACATTGGAAACCAAAGACACAAAAGGCTTCCCCTGCCAGTCATAACCAAAGTGAGCTCCCACCAGGACATGCCACGAGCTGCTCAGATGGTTTCAGCTGGCTCATAACCATGGTCTCCCTTGGCAAGGGCATCCAACAGATGTGGTGGGCACCACGAAAGGAATCACACTTGGAAGGCCCTTAGCAGGAGATGGAGGCAATGGCAGGAACACAGGGTCCCAAGGCACAAATGCTCAGGGAACCTTGCATGGAAAAAGCAGAGCTGTGCTGGCAACAGGAGGTATGAGATCCCAACCGCTTCTGCCAGAGACTCTGATTAGCACTTGAGGTGCTCTGCTTTCCCCCATCATCACATTGAGCAGCAGCATGGAGAGCGTCAAATGTCTCCATCAGACAAATATATTAATTTTAATGAGAATGAAATAACTGCTTAACTGCTGATGCCCTTCACAGAGGTACTGGTCTCCCTTACAACTTAGGCAACCTTACTCCCAAACTCCCTACTTTAGTCAACCTCTCTTACTCCAGACTTGCACACCTACAACTGCTCTCTTGGCTTTCCTGCTCAGCTTCACGTTCTTCCTCGGCCCTCAGCGCCACAAGATAACCAGGGATGGGAGAGGGAGGGAAGCACAATGTGTTAGGTCACTGCTCTGGAGAGGCAGATGGTCACTGAGGTATCAGGGAGAGAGCGGAAAGCGAGGTGAAAATGAAGCACTGAGTGACTTGGCTGTTCTCTATATTTTCCATAGTTTCAGATCTTAACAGAATCTTAAACTCTTCTATTGAAATCAGTAGTCCTTCGGATGGAAATATATGCGCACATACCAACTGGGACATCTGAACAGGGCGATGAAATCAAATTAGCTGACATGGTGCTGAGCATGATTTTTCCTGTTCTGCACTGACTGCAAAGTTGTGGTCAACGTCACATCATCTATCTTGTGTCTTTGCAACCAGTTTCAGAGTTGCCATCTCTCACGATTTTATCGCAAGACCCAGAACTATCTTAAAGCCCCAGGTCTTGAAACTACAATTTCATCAGGCCCTTGGCTCTTTGTTTGTTTGTTCTTGTAATTATATTTTCATCCCGAAAGCAGCTTCCAGCCCAGAATGTGGAAAAAAAACAAGAAAACATAAACCCTCAATATTCCAGTACGAGAGTTAAAAGATCCATGAGGTATTAGTTACAGTCTTGATTTCTAAGTCGGTTGAAGGAGAAGGAAGGGGAGGCTGACCTGATTTTTGAGCCCTTGGAACTGGCAGCACTGGCCACACTAACTCCCTGCGCCTCGGATCGGCTTGCGCGCGTTGAGCCGCCCGCGCTCCGGAGCCCTCGCGAGGCGAGCGTGCACGCTGCGCTTCCCAAGGGCGCTCCAGCCTCCCCGCGCCGTGCCCAGCACCAAGGGGAATTTCAAACCCCACCTTCCCATTCTGCTGGGCACCAGACACTCCTGCAGTGCCCAGTCCTCGGCGGGGTAGACAGGGAGAGAGAGTAAACTCGTCCCCAACACTTCTTAGCAAGTCTGTGTAGCCCTTACACAGGTTACGGTGGGAGAAGAAACATCACTGCTTTTTCCTGAAGGCAAGACAGGCTCAACTCAAACTGAAAATCAGAACAGACTGGTACAAACATCAGAAAAAGATTTAGGTGTCCTCCTCCACAGACATACCACAAAACACCACGCTCCCTGCACAGCAACTCCATTATACCCAGCAAAAGGCTTCTTACAGCACTGCAGCACTGATAGACTCAGGAGATCCTAGCAAACTGTGCACAGCGCTATTAAGGCTCCTATGTATAAGCAAATGTGTGTGATTACAGACGTGCGTAAAAGGTGAGGTTAAATGCCAAAGCACTTTGCACTGATGAAGTGCACAAAGTGTGCAGGGTGTTAATGACGCTGAGATGCTGCAGAGCCCGTGCGTGTGCCCCCCACTCGGCACTGCGCCCACCGGCAGCCCCGGCATCTGCCTTTCCAGAAGTGGAAAGGGCACAGGCTACACGGCGGGGTGATGGGGCTCTAAGTACTATTAGCTCCATCTACCCACTCTGAACGTGATTTAGAAACATTATTTCTCATCTGCCCTTACTGATGTAGCACAGAAATTGCGCTCCACCCAGACACACAGCCATAAAAAGCCAGGGTCTCACCCGGGCACCTTGCTGAAGTGACCAAGGCAGATTCCAGCTTCACACTGCATGTGGCAAGGCGGCGGGACGGCAGGGGCTGGGGGGAGCTGTGGGAGGGCGCCTGACCCTCTATGCCCACTGCCACTGCCTTGATGGTCAGTGCAGCGGCACCCTCCGGAGGCGCGGACCTTCCTCTAATGAACCTCTTTCTGCAGAGGCTGCGAGCCCCTTCCTACTCATTTCCCCCAGTACATGGGAGCAGATAGTTGCAGGATCCCTCTCCCTTGGGGGAAAAAAAATGGATCTGGGTACACTGCTCTCGTTTTACCAGAATGCCTTCCCCCAGGTAACGTGATGGTTGTCAGGGGGCTAATAAACCCCCTCCAGCAGCGGGGACGTAAGGCAGAGCAGTCCTGCTAACTACCTGCTCCATTTCACGTCCGTGTCTCTTGGACACCTCCCAAAAACGGTCTCTTTCAACCCCAGAAACTGTAGTAGAAAGAAGCAGTGCAAATTCGTTAGGTACAAAAATAAAAGATATTGTTACATTTTATGTAGAAATATTAGCAAATCAAAGACGGTTGCATCCTTGGATTTGGTGCCGTCTGTCATTTGCACCAACTGAAACTGTCCCTTGGCTGGTTGCAATGACACAGCTTTGTATTTTGATCCTCTGCTCAAAGGGTTTTCGGGCTTCTAAAGGAGAGAAGGGTCTTTCAAAATGCTAATCCATATCATTACAACAAACCCTTGATATGCAAGGATACTATAAGGACAAAGTAGGAGAATCAGCGGAGGAACAGGACAATGTATTTGTTTGCTGGTGTTCACTGTCATTTTGCAAAGCCGAGAAAAAAAAATTCCCTGGCTAAGACAGAAATTGCTCTTTTTTTCCAGCTATCACTTTCTAACCAAGGTAGTAAAATGTTTTGTTTATATATATATATATACACACACACATTTTGGTTATAAAACAGCAGCGTTGTATTTTTAAACGAGATAAGTATTCATGCCAAACTGGGGACAGCATCTCCCACTGCTCCAACCACATCAAAGGCAGGACGAGGGAGCCAGAGACAGGCGCTGCAGCCATAAGTGTGAGTTTCCTGGATTTGGGGTGTTTAAATCTGACCGCCATTATTTTCAAATGGTTTTCACAAATGTCTTTTTAGAAAGGGAAAAAAAGAAAAAAAAAAAAGTGGGAGAGATTCTTTTTATAGACAAGAGACAAGAAATACCCTGAAAGGGAGTTCGGGAACACATCATGCAGGTAGAACAAACACACGATGAGTGCTGTTTACTACAAGTATATAGATGAGAAATATATTTACTGTCTTATAAAAAAAAATAGCCGCTAAGCTTCTTGACAGATGCACCCTGTAGGCAAATGCCGGAACATTGAAAACATAATGTAGCCTTAGCAATTAATCGGAAACAACACCAGTAATAACAATTATAATCATGTCCGTCGGCATCACAAGTTTCCCGCAAGCCGCCCGCGCTCCCGGTCGCGGGGCAGACGGGCTGGAAGGGGCGCCCCGAGGGCAGGGGACAGATTCGCGAGCCCGCTGCGTGGGAAAAAGTCAACCTGTCCCGTGCGCTCCCTCGGCCGGGGGCTCCGCGCCGAGCGAGGCAGCCGGCGGAGGCCGCGGTCCTACCTGGCGAGGCGGAGGGCGAGGGCGGCCTCCAGAAGTCCTCGAGCTCCGAGGCGCGGTCGCAGACGCTGCCCTCGCAGCTGGGCGCCGACTCGGAGGTGCCATCGGCGGCCTCGGCCAGGTGCGACTCGGGCGAGAAGCGGCCGGGCGGCGGCGCGGCGGCGGCCTCGGGGACGTGGCTGTCTGCGGGGAGCGGGCACGCTGAGCGCGGCCGGGGCCGCCGCGCCGTGCCGTGCCGTGCCGTGCCGCGCCGCGCCGCGCGCTGCCTACCTGCGCAGATGTGGGCCAGCAC
>JAVCKT010023073.1:0-11123 GCA_032273925.1 Rhynchotus rufescens
AGTATGGAGTAAAAATCACTCTGTACCTGGTCTACGGGTGACTAGGTATGTTAAAAGATAGCAGTGTTTCAAGGTGAGCAAAATTAGGTAACGTAACTGCTTTCTCTGGGTTTCTGGGCCCCGATTGCCTTGGCAAGGTTTTGCAGAGGTGCAGGCAAGCTCTGCTGCTCTAGCTATCTACAAATGTCACTGGGCACCCTGGTGTCATCTCCCAACTCTTTGATATACTTTGCTTTGCAAAACTGCCTTCCTGTGCTATTTATGCTACTCTACTTTTTTTTTCTTTTTTTTTCCTTTTTTTTTTTAATTCAGAGAAGGAGAAGAGAAAATTTCCCCTTGTAATTAAATTTTGCATGTATGGAAAAAGCTCTACAGATTAAAATGTGTTAAGTCTCCACACAGTTAACAACATGTCACTTCGTGAGAGAATTTTCATAATTAATGAACTGGTTCAATTTGCTCAGCCGCTTGACTTTGATTAATACATTTTTGAGTGTTCCCACTGGGACCCTGTCCAGTTTGTTTAGTAAGCTCTTATGTCTATATCCAGCTCATGTGTATGGATCAAAGTGTTGGCACCAAATACTGGCAATATTAGGCTACGGTACAGCCATTCTGACTCCACTTAAAAAGAAGATAGCAATATATCTTACCTCAAGTTCTTTGTGACTCATTTAAAAGAAGAAAAGGGAAAGAAATTTCACACTGCATTGTGTTGAAATGCTGTGATTTAAAAGTTCATCTCACGCAAGGTTTGTCAATTAAAGAGGTATTTATCAATTCAGACAGTAATTGTGCAGATCCAAGCCGGCAATTTGTTCAATATTAAATGCAGAGCCACAAAACTTCCATAATTAACAAATCTAATGATCATCAGCCATTTTCCCTGGTCTCCATGCTAGCATGGGACCCTGCACTGAATGGCTGTGCTTTGGAAATACATCAACGCTGCACAGGGTTGTGCACCACAGTGTAAAACGGGGACTAATGTGCGTTTAATTCAATCCCACGGGCTGGAGGTTTGGTGTTTGCAGAGCCAGCAGGACCAAAGTGAGCGGGTGGATCACTATGAACCATGCTTGGGTGGATTGCTCCAGGCAGGAGACTCTGGAGGGTGGATGGCTCCAGGATCTCCTGCCTGGAGCAATCCTTTCTCCTTCCCTGCTGGGAGCCTCGAGTCAACTGCGGGGAAGGAGCTCTCCTCTTGCATAAGCGTGAGCTGGACAGCCTGGCTATGCATGAGAAACCCATGGCCTTGGAGCTTTGTCATGTTAATTCTCTCCTTGTGTCTTCTAAAGGGAAAATGAGAGTCAGTATCATCCTGGCTGCATGCAAAGAGGACACAAGCTGTAGGTCGGAAAGTTTATTTTTCAGTGAAAGCTCCAATATTAGGTAGGAAAATACCACTTACTTTGGCTTTCATTTTAAAAGAGATCTTTAAATATCATTTGCCTCTCAAATGCCATTGGGCACACTCTGTGTTTGGTGTGGGTGCATAAATGTCATCGTGCCTGATTAGCATTAATGAGTGTTTTAGTGATAAGAGAGCTTTTGCCACCTAGTTCAGAGACCAAGCACCAGTCTGTGTGTTAATTCAGGGCTAGCCTAAACTCATTTTGCAGGCTGGCATGCGGAGCTAAAGCACTTCTCTGGCTCTGTTTCCTAGGGTAAATGTCATCCCCAGAGATCCGGAGGCATGAAAAGCATCAATGACGGTGTCAGAAAGCCCCCTGAGAAATCCTTTGTAGTAAGAAAAATATGAGAAGGCTCCAAACAAGTTTTCAATCAATGCGGTGTGTATTGTATCCAGTTCAGCTCCGGGCTCCTAGCTCGGCACCCTTGGCTTACGATGCTGCTCTTCCAAATTATGGCTGTTGGAGAAGTATATCTTGAGCCTATAGAGCTTAAATTAATTAGAGAAATTCCCCTGAGTTCAATCTCTGCTTTCCCTGGGGGTGACAGGGAACGGGCAGTTAATCACCAGCAGTAACAAACTGTCGTGCCTAGTGCCCTGGTTTTGTTCAGATGTTATAAGGCTGAATGATATTGGATAATGAACAATGGGAGACAAGCTGATGGAAACACAGAAAACATTGGCAGATTTAAGTGTACATTGTTCAGCTACTACAAGGAGAACAGCCTCAGAAAAAAAAAAAAGTATTCTTTTTAACTTTTCCCATGAGGTTCCTGCTCCCATAATACTCCGGTGGGTTTTATAGTTGTTTATTCCCACTCTATGAGGATGCCAAAGCAATATTTACCCTAGCTGCAGTGTTATCTTACAATTTATGTGTCATCATTTAAGCACTTGTAAAGCCTTCTGTGCAGGGAAACGAATGCATACAACGCCCTGCATATAGTGAATAAACTCTGAAAATAACTTGGAATGATGAATTGCCACCCATTCAGCATTTCTAGACATGTGGTTATTCTCATAGCATATATTCAAGTGGCTTGCAAGCAAATTATGAGCTGGTTAATGGCCATTTTCCTCTACAATATGTTGAAAGAACGGGAAAATCAAACTGCTTTCACAGCACACTGTCCAGCACAGCATTCCCACAATTCCCACTGTCTCCCAATAGCTTAAACATTTGGGGGAGACCCTCCTTTATAACTGCTTGTCTGTAAGAACTTTCTCTTCTCTTCTTTTGAAAGAACTCAAGTAATCCTGATGATATGAGTGAGATTTAGCTTTGTATTTTCAAAGCAACGTACAAAATAGCCCATCCAGCCAGTGCTGTGCTTTTGTTAATCTTTTATACATATGGGTACTGAAACAGACTCCAGACAAAAGTGTTTTCTCCTTTACAGTGTATTTGATTTATGCATTTGTCAGATGTTTTTCGAGGGTTCATTTTACTCTTTGCCGTGACAGTTTCTCCTATGTGTCATTTTATGGCATTTTGATAGTAGCTATATGGGATATTTAAAAAGATGACAAAAACAAAACTGGGAAGACAGCTATGGAGTAGAGAAGTGACCAGTGAGGTGAACTGAAAACTGGCTGAAATGTCAAGCTCAGAGGGTTGTGCTCAGTGCCACAAAGTCTAGCTGGAGGCCAACCACTAGCCGTGTACCCCTGGGGTCTATACTGGGCCAATGCTGTTTACCATCTTCCTCCTCGGCAAGTCTGCTGATGATACAAAACTGGGGGGACTGTCTGATATCCCCAAGGGCTGTGAAGTAGTTTGGAGGGACCTGAACAGGCTGGAGAGATGGGCAGAGAGGAGGGCAGCCGGGTGGGTGGGGACAGGCTGGAGGTGACCTGCTGGAGAGCAGCTCTGCAGAGAAGAAGCCCAGGTGCCTAGTGGACAAGAAGTTGACTTTGAGTCAGTAATACAGCCCTGTAGTAAAGAGAGAGCAGTGGTATCCTGGGTTGCATTAGGAAGAGCTTTATTAGCAAGCTGAAGGAGGGATCCTGCCCCTCTCCTCAGCCCTGGTGGGGCCACAGCTGGAGTGCTGGGTTTAATTCTGGGCTCTCTAACAAGAGAGAGATATGGTGTTGCTCGAGTGAGCCTAGCAAAGGGCTACTGAGATGCTGCTTTTAATTTCTTTTTAACAAACTGCCTAAATTCCAAATAGATATTTTGCATTTAGCAAGTCCTCATGACACATCACGAGGGGCTAACAATCAGTTACCTGCCTGGCGGCAGAGCAGGGACTGATAATTTGGGCTGCCATTTCATGGCTGTCAGTCGTCTCCTTCATCTGTTGCAATCTAGCATCTCACACAACATAGTCTGGTCTGGTTGCAGTGGAAATCATCCTTTGGGGAGGATGATACTTCTTTGCTTATCAGCATATCCTTTCCCTTTCTTCAGCATTTTGGCTACTTATAATACAATTTGACAGCAGAGAAATCTTATGAAGTTGGGGCAGTTCAATTTCTTGCCCTTATATTTAAGCCTATCAGAAAAATGAAAGCAAATCCAAAGACTGCTGTGCTGCTGTTGAATGTGTAAGAAATACTGCTTTCTAAATGATTTTTGGGGTACATGTATGCTCTTCAAGGCTAGCAGTGGCTGTCAGGACCTGAATTCAGGGGCTGTGTCATGTGTCCTCTCTCTAGCCTGTATTAAGTGCAGCAAAATTTACTTGTTCCACATTCATGGAACTGTTTGACCCTAAATCAATTACAGCTACTTTATCTAGATTCCTCTATGGCATTTATCTCATCCGTATTTCAGCCTCTCAAACTAGACAAACCAAAGACCAGGCTCTCTGCTTGTAGCATGGTCAGCGACCAGCCCTATTATCAATGCAGACTGGTGACAAATGTGCCTGGGCACATCTATGTCCTATGCATAACATTTTATTGAGTCAAATGTTATTCCTTATTTTACAAGAAATGCATTCTATCTTTTGTCTTGCTGAGAATTGACATTTTGAGAGAAGTTTCTAGCCAAGAAAACTTCTGCCAATCTTCTTGTTCTCACTCTGAAATCTGATGTTGGTTTCTTTGTCTTTTTTATTTTATGTATGCTCTTCCTCAGACAGAAAACATTAGGAGTCAGATCAGATAGAGGTTTAAATGGGGAAATATAAAAATATTTAAGAGAGGAGGAAAATTGGCAGCATTGATTGGAAAGGCCAATGAAGTCCTGGAAAGAAAATCAACAAAGATGTTGTCTCTTCCAATATAAAAAACAGGGAGGGGATAAGCATAAATTAAACTAGCAGATGGAAGATTTGCAGTCACCAAAAACATCTTAGCAGAGTGTGGAGGGGAGCCGTAGCTCATTGCTTCTAATGGCACTAATTTGCTGACATGAGAAGTTTAATGTGTTCAAAAAGACAACTGTTTGCATGGGTATCGCCTCGTCCAGCCCCCAGACCTCAAAGATATAAAAAATGGCATAGATGTATTCACTCTCACAATCCTATCCGCTATTGGATATTGAGGGACAAAATACTGGGCTGAACAAACATCTCATCTGACCCAGCACAGTCACTTTTTATGGTTTTACGAGAAAGATAAGCCATGCAGTTTAGACAGACAAGTGCTATCAAAGACTTGGTCTTGGCACTGCTCTGAACACCAGTGCTTTGCACCTCACTTCAGAACCGTGTTTTGAGGCCGTGGAAGCCTGCAGGGCTTTCCTGAGGCAGGGGTGCTGGTTTCCTGATCTGTGCATCTCTGATGCTGCGGTTCCATGAGCAAGCCCAAGTGTTTGGTCACTACCTTTGTAACCCTGGAGTTTCACGTTACAGGAAAACCAAGCACAAATCTGGTTTGGCTGCTGACATATAAAACAGCTTCTGTAAATAAACTGAACTGTACAAGGGACAGCGGACAACAGTGAAGTACTTTAGCCTGAACATACCAGCTCTGTTGAAGAAAATTTTATAAAATAACCAAGGTGCTGAAACTAGAAGTGAGATCTTTCTAAACCACAGAAAAATAACTTTTCCTGCCTAAGTCAGGAGAAGCTAATTTTTTTTTTTCTTCATGTATGTCTACATTTGGGCTGTGGCTGTGAAGCACCCTTCCTAGATGAATGATTACTTTTTTTTTTAGTAACTAAATTCAAATGTTAATGTCGAGTTATCATCTGTTACATCATAATGTAATATTACTGGAATGATTAAGCACCTTTGTCATGCATCCGAGTAGATTTGTCAGTGTGAAAACAGGAAGAGGACAAATAGAAGTATTTACTATTTCAGTCCAGTAAAGGTCTTAAAACTTTGGGAAAAATATTGGGTTAACTTTGAAAATGATGTTTTTTTTTTAATGTATATGTACATATAGAAAATAACTTTTCTGGTTTCAAAAGCATGCAGGGAAAAAAAGGGCTAATCAAAACAGGATCTGCCACTGTCGCCTGCTAATGAAACACTGCAGTTGTCATTCTGTGTTTCCAGGAATAAAGGAAAAGGACTGGTGCTATTTCCCTGCTTCTTATAGAACATAAAGGTCACTGACACATAGAAAATGACATTTCATTAACTGGACGTTTGTATTATAAACATATTCCCAGACGAGCAGGAAAGTCCCCAAAATCTGAGTCATTGGTGTTTGAATAGATGTTTTGTAAGGCTAAGTGTGGATCTTTATAAATAAAGCATTGATGAAATAAACAGTCACTTTGTATGAAAAGGGAAAGTTTTCTATATACACATTCAGTCTTCATAAAACAGTGCCATGGTTTAGGTTTTTTTTTTTTTAATCTGTAATCCCATCAGGAGATTTATTCTGTCCAACTACTATCTGAACTGGTTGCTAGTCTAAGAACTGTGGCAGCCTTAGCTCATGCATGTGCCAAAGTTTATAACTGGTTAGTCTTCCTTCATCTCAATCGTATTTATGATCATGACACTAAAAGTTTATTGTGAGCTGCTGTGACGGGATGGAATGTGCCCATTACTGGAGAAGGGCAGGTGAATCTCAGGCCTTTTGAAACCTGAAGCTGCTTTTTGCTGTTTACAAAGTTATACCTCCCTGTGCCTGTTGACTCCAGTCTAGTTCTTCCTCATGCAAGTTTTCCTTGAAGAAACTTTTTATTGAATACTAAGGTAGCATAATTAAAGAGCTAGGCAGGCACAAGCAGGGGACTCTGAGATATATGTCCTGCCTCACCTGACTTGTCCAGTACTTAAGCTATGGGACTGGGAACTCAAGCTAGCTGGTTAACGGGCATGAGACGAAAAAACTCTCTTTGCAGAGGCTGTGATTTTCAATCTGCCTGTGCCTTGATGCATCTGGTCCTGATTCTCCATAACTTTAACAGCAGTGTTTCAGTGGTTACGGAAAAGTGGCACCAGGAGGGTTTAAATAGGATCTTTCTGTGAACACAGAGATTTCCATGGGCAGATTTTCTGCATCACTTTGTGCAGGGGTGAGAAGAGTTAGGGCCCTGGTTACCAGGCTGTATACTATTTTTGCCATGAACACAAACTACTGCCTGTAGCAGTAGCAGTAATTTCTACCTTCCTCTGCAAGATATATATTGCCAAGAATTTCCTATTACTTTCTTCAGAATAGGAGGAGAGTTCTCCCACTGAGATCAACGGGAGCCCCGAGCTTATGGGTCCAATCCCACTCTCATTTGAGAGTAAGAAAAGTATCAGAGGGAAGAGCGGCGGCACTGGCAAAGAAAAATATCTGCAACTAACTGCAAAGCAGCTCTTCCAGCAGAAGATGTAGTAGTAGGAAGAGGCAAAAGAACATCAGATTATAAAGCTAGTTTTAATTTTGGAGGGTTTAAAGTAAATTGTACTTCATCATTGCTTTAGCTTATTTTACTTTTCTTCATGTAGGCCAGGAGAGCAGATGACAGAGATACTGCAAGAACAATTAGTGTCTCTGGTAGACCAAAGAGGAGGAGTCATGCCTGCAGCAAAACCAGAGCCATGTGTGCACGATGGCTTTCTGCACTGAGACCGTAAATGTCAAGGGTCTTCCCAGCTGCCGGGGCAGCGTCAGGAGCTGTGGGGGGAGCTTCCTGAGGAGGAATGAGATGTTGGATGCCATCCTGTGCCACATGCTGTAGGTGTGCCAGCTTGGGCAGGAAGGTTGGACTTGATGATCTCTAGAGGTCCCTTCCAACCTAAAATATTCTGTGATTCTGTGATTCTGTTCCCTTTTCTCTATCACAGGAAAATGGCTTTTTCTTCTTTCGTGTTGGTTGGGTTTCTTGAATTAATTTTTAATGACTGCAGATGTTTTGCTTTTGTATCTAAGGCTTAAACACACAAAAAGTTATTGGAATTATGCAAGCGTATAAATAGATACTTGCCTGACGATTTACCTATCTTTCTTTCTTACATCTTTATACTATTTAGGGACTAAATGAATAACACCCACAAGTAGCTGCTAAAAAGATATTTTCCCAACACTGCTAATGGGAAAGTGTGTTATGGGATGTGGTAACAACCCAAATAATAACAAAACAAAAATAGCCTATTTGAATGGATTTCATTTGCTTGCCTTTAATATGATTGGGCAATTTGAGGCCAAGATTTTAGGCACAGCTTCAATCAGCTAAGAATAAAAATAAAAACTCCTATCCAGAGGGCATGAGCAATTAAACATAACTGTGGGAACCATCATTTGCAGAAGAACATTTCCTTTCCTTATAAAGCTTGCTGCAGATTTGAAAAGGCACTATGTGAAAAGAAAAGAGAGTCAAGTAACTAGAGGTTTAGTTCACAGACTTCTTGCCCACCTGGAAAACATCTCCGGACTCTTTGGAGGTCTCATGCCAGAGGGATCTATTCTCGCACGAGCTTTATGATAGTGAGGGGATTTTGCATGTTCTGGAGTGCTGAGAGATGAATGACCTTGGCAAAACACTGGGTAGTCAGAAGAAGGAGAAAGTCAAAGATACTCCAACCATCCAAACAGAGTGATGCTGAAGAAAGAAAGAAAAATATGACAGCTGATAGTCTGCACCTTCCCAAAAGAGAGTGCCTTCTCTCATGATCTCACCAGAGGTGCATGCTGCCAGCATGCCTTGCTGCTCAAACGTGCATTACTACCTGCATCTCTTACTTTGCAATATTTACGTGCCACATGAGTGGACAGACATACAATTTTAAGGGATTATATTAATTTCATAGTGATGTAAGCAGACAAAGCAGAGAACATAAACAGATGAACCTGAATATATGTCTAGAAATCAAAGAAGCAAAGCTAAAGTGCACAATGTGAAAAGATATCAATGGCAGCAATCTTGCAATTATCCACAACAGTACAAACAGAGAAGTTCTATAGAGTAAAGGCACTCCTGCTATCCCATTTGTCATAAACCATCACTTCTGTGTTCCCTGATGCAAGGACCATGAACATCTCATGTCTCTGCTTGTAGCTAGTTGTTCAGCTTGACTTCATTGCCAGGAACATGTACAAAGCACATATATGTTCTCAGTTCTGCAGGAGGAGATGGTATGGTGACCAAATCTTCTCTAGTTCCTCGTATCTGCTTACGTCTAGACCTTGATATGTTTACTAGGACTTCCGATTCTAAAACAAGTACCAGCTAGCTATCCCCCTCATGATTTTTGTGCACCCCTTTTTGCTTTCTGATGTTCAGAATAGTTGTTGGATGGAGCTTTTGGAGCTAATGCTGTGATATGAGACAGTACTCACAATTCTGGGATGCAATAACAATAAGGAGACATCTACAGCTGGATCCTCTTGGCTATGCTGCTCAAATTGCTCAGCACAGGGCTGTGTTGGGTAGCAGGAACACTCCCTTTCACACAGGGAAAGAAAGATATGGTAAACTTGTATTATCTTGCAAGTGGCTTTAGGGAAAAAAATGTGACTTTCTGGAAAAGAGCATCTGGTCATAAAATTCCAGGTTAGATTCACTTTGCTAAAGTCAGTTGTGATTCTGTAAGTGAAGTTATTATGTGGTAAATCTTGTCCTTTGTATGCATTTAAGAGAAGTGTCAGTAAGGAAGGCAGGTGACTTCATAACACTCTGCTATAAGGAGTATTGTTTCAGGAAGGAATGGACAATGTGACATACTGTGAAAAACATGGCCCAGTTCAAAGCAACACAGTGAAAAATGTAACTCATGTCAGTATGTTGGAGCATCATTCAAAGCCTGGTGAACCTTTTATATGAACTACAGAGGTTCTGGAAACACTGTTAGTAGTCTTTTAGAAATTCACAAAGAAAATGAGACAGCAGTAATTCCTTGTGTTGGTAAGGATATGCACATGCCCTCTTGAATATCCATCTAGCCTGGAGCACAGTGACAAAATTCCATGAATAATAAATAATAGAGATAACAACAAGTACCACCAAAAATGTCAGGTCATGGTGAAACATGGCAGAGTAAAGGACAGAAATGAGAAGGTTAAACTGACAATAGTCAAGTTAGAGTCAAGTTAAAAAAATTACTTATTTTAAGTCTAAAATGGAGAAAACTTCGTATCTATAGCATTTGCTTTGGAATTTTACTCCTTCCAAAATAAAGACCTACTAACACGTTCAGTGAGCTTTTGGGGCCTACATCAGCAGCTAATCAACTGAAAATGAAGATGGCTGCTGCTATACCCTTGGCACCCAGCCCGCTTTTTTAGGGTGGATTTTAGGACAGGGCTAAGGTGACTAAATATAGACATAGAGTGCTAAATACATTCATGAAGTATTGAACCTTGGCAAGAAGTGCTGTTTGGGCCGTTTCAGGGTAACTTGCAGGTCCCATCTGTTCAGAAGTGTCCCATTGTAAGGTCTGTATCGTATCTGTTGATCTCCCTATGGATAGTGTGATTATATTAAAGGTTTAAGGTACGCCACTCAGGTTTGGGATTTCTGGGGTTTCCTCACCGTGACATGGTTGCTGGCATTTAGACTGTCCATCTTCATGTAGGATGAGCATAACAGCACTTTATCTAACAAAACTTCTAGGAGTATGAATGTACTCAGGTAGCTACAAAGATGCTCAAACAACAAGGTTTTAGCACTTGTGATTCCCTTAATAGAAAAAATGCTCTAAAATATATCAATTTGGTGGCTTTTTTTGTGGTATTGCTGAGAACGGGGTCCCGCCCAAGGGTCTCACAATCTATGAAGACAAGTAGTAGACAGAGGGAAAGCAGTGAGATATGGGTGTCATGGTGAATGAAATTCCTCAGAGACTCCTTTTTTTTTCCATGTTATTTGTTCAAGTAATTGCTTTAGGTATTTATTAATCCTATTAATATACAATGTTTAATGTTTTAAGAACTTTTAACTAGCTACCATTGCAATATTGCACTGAGACTGTTAAATGTACTCATTCCCATTTTAGGAACTGGAAAACTGTCAGAGATCAAGTCCTGTCAAGGTATCACAGTGAAACAACAAATGACTTTGTATATTATTAGAAGAAACTATTATCTCCTGTCCTGTTTTAATGCTTCACTGCATACAACTTTAAGAAGTAGCAGTCTCCATTTAGTGAAGTATATATTTGTGCTTTTGAGCATGTGCTAAGCAACACAGATCAAGCAGATTATTTTGTTAACAGTATTTGGTCCCCCTTTCAAAGCACTTACAATTCAGATTGCTCCAACCACATGCAAACTAAAGGCAGTGATGCATCTGACTTTTTCTTTCTTTCTTTCTTTCTTTCTTTCTTTCTTTCTTTCTTTCTTTCTTTCTTTCTTTCTTTCTTTCTTTCTT
>JAVCKT010023074.1:15602-46140 GCA_032273925.1 Rhynchotus rufescens
GGAAACGGGGGGAATAAAGGGGGAAAGAAGCAGAAAGCTCTTCCAAGCAGCAAGTTGCCCCTGCTAGCCAAGGTGTCCTCACACCGTTGATACCAAACTGCCACTGCCGCTGCGGAACAAAGCACAGAGATGCCAGAGCGGCCGGCGAAGCCCGCGGTGCCCGCGCGCCCACGGAGCCGACGGCGCCGCGCGGAGCCGGCCGCGTGCCCCGCGCCCGCGCAGCAAGGAGGGCGCTTCGCCCCCACGGCTCCGCACGGAGGAGAAGGAGCTTCCAGGTGGGAACAGGCACCTGGGCGAGACCCTGCAAAGCTCCTGCTCCCCGGGCCCTCGCTATCCTGCTTTAAGCTGGAGGGCAGGAGCCAAGCACAGAGCGCACGGGCTGCGGTAGCCGGGGGCTGCCGGGCGCCTCCGCTCGGACCAAGCCTTGCACCGTATCCGTATCCTCCTCCAAAGGCCCCAGGCAGCGCCCTGCGCCCCGCCGGCCGCGCGGCACCAGCCAAGGGACGCGGCAGCGGGACCCGTCCCGGGCGCACGCAGCGCTTTGCGGCGAGGAGAGTCTTACCTGCTAACGGATCTCGTCCCGTAGTCATCGAGGCCCTGCGGGAGAAGCAGAGGAGGCCGTGAGTCGCCGGGGGCACCGGCTAAGCCCTTTCGGGTGCCTCTGGAGGGGCACAAGAACAAACCCAAATGCATCAGGACCCAGAGACGTTCTGGGCTAAGAGCCAATGCATCTGAAGATGAAAGGGGAGCAATGGACATGATCTGCACGGGATTTACGCTGCAGGGAGCAAAGTTGCACGGTTCTCTTTGGATCAAGACTTAATCTAGCAAGACAAGAGCAATGGCTGAGCGGGCTCGGGTTTGCTCCGGCCAGCACCACCTTTGTGCCAGGATCCGCTTTGGAGACACGAGACACGCTTGGAAAGGGATCACACAGCAAGGTCGAGAAAGACCAGTGAAATGTTCCATGGAGAAGGGAAGTGTTTGCACTGTACCAGCTCCCACCAGAAACCACACAGAGTTTTGGACCGTTTTCTACTCAGCTGACACTAAGGGGCGTTTTGCAGAGCAGGGAGGAGGATGCACTGCTCGGAGCATGTGGGACTGAGCTCAAAGATCCAGCCGGGACACATCCCAGCGCTGGGACACGGACCAAGGAACAGCTCTGCTCCCCACAACAAACACCGAAAGCCGAAGGCAGGACCACGCGTCTCTGCGGCAGGGATCAGAGACCAGGGTTCCCCATCCCAGAGAATAGTCCTGGTCATGAACCCCCAAATCCAGCAGCAAGGCCTGCCCAGAACGACTCCCACTGGGCTCAGACTAGCAAGGATGGGGATCAAGCACCCGTCCATCCCCTGGAGCCTTCCCAGGGCGGTCGCAGCCTTTGCAGCCATGCAGAAGGGACGGGACCCGAGCGCCCGTGTCCCTTCTCTCCCTGTCCGCTGGCACATGCCCATTGCACCGGGAAAGCCATGGGGACGCTTGCCCGGACAGCCACGCTGGAAGGTCACGTTGCTTGCGTGGCTGCTGGGCTACCTGCTTGCAAGCCCCGCGGACCATCTGAGCTCGGGGGCAGCAGCTGCCGGCTCACGTGGTGACTCCCTCCGCTTGCACCTGCAAGCGCAGGAGAAAAAGGGTCCAGCTCCCTGTGAGCAGCTCGTTTCTGGTGGGAGGCTCTCGTGGCGTTGGCAAGTGTTGTCCATTGGGGGTTTATGGGGCTGTTTTGTGCCTCTCTGGGTCTTGCCGGCTCTGCCCAGCTTAGCCAAAGCAGCCCGTGCTCTCCGGTCCCTTTGCCTCTTCCCTGGGGTCCTTGTCTCCCTTCTCCCTCAGCTGGGAGAGACGCTCGGCGGAGACAGCCCGAAGCCCTGGGCAAGCGGCAAGAACTACCAGGCAAAACCAGCCAACTGTCCATAAATCCCAGCGGAAACATTGCATCTCTTTGGACTTACAGCTGTTGACCTAGTATAAGGCTTGTAGTGAGCAGATGGTGGTTGGCAGAGGCCACTGGAATAGTCTTTAATTGCACAACCATAGGGCATAAGGTAGTCCTACAAATAACGAACACAGGCCTGTTGGAGAGGAGCCCCGGGGCACGGCGAGAACACGAACACGTTCCCTGCGCAGCCCCGCAGGACCCCGCAGAGCCCGGCTCCTGGCGCGCGCTTGCTGCAGAGTTAAACCCCGGCGCTGGCCCGAGCGTCTCCCGGGACCCGGACCCGCCCGCTCCGCGGTCCCGCGGCGGGAAGCGGCCGCGGGGCGCTCACCTGGGCGAAGGCGGGCACGGCCACGCTGTACGGGCGCTGCTTGAAGGTGCCGGCGCCCTGCGAGGGGAAGGCCTGCGAGGACATGCCGTAGTCGGGCGGCGGGATGGCCACGTCGTCCTTGTCCAGCAGGTTGCCCGTGCTGCTGCTCTTGCCCTGCTGCAGGCTGGGGGCGCAGAGCACAGAGCGGCGTCACCGGCGCTGACCTGCAGCTCCTTCCCTGCAGGAAGGGCAGTGCCCACGGCCACCGCCCCGGCACGGAGCCAGACCCCCGGATACAGCCTGCCCCCCGCTACGGGTCTGTGCCTCGAATCCCCAGCTATGCACCTTATATCCTGGGGAAATCATTAAATGTTCCCAGCCCAAGTCAGCAAGACCGGCTCGACCCTCCTCTTGCAAACAGAGCAGGCACAGCCCCCCGGGCGGCCGGGACCCTGCTGTCCTACCTGGCATGGACCCGCTCGCCTCCGTCCGTGTCCAGCACCCGCGTGTACGAGAAGGGAAACCAGCCTCTCCTGCAAGGCAAAGGCCCGGGAAGAGTCAAAGCAAGGTCTTGTGATGGGAGAGACACAAACAGCTAAAGGAGGCCGCGTGGCCGCAGCGGGGCCAGGAGAGCTGGAGCCTCGGGCACCGTGACGCCCCCCACTCACATCTTGGTTTTCTCACTCTCCCCATAGTGCCACCCGTCGCGGGCCTCGGGCACCAGCAGCGTGATGAGGTCTCCCTCTTTGAAGCTCAGGAGGGTGCTGTTATCGCCAGCAGCGTGAGAGAAAATAGCCTGCACCCTCGTCCGGCCGTTCCTCTCGAGCCCTGCGGCCATGGAGCTGGAGCGCGGCAGCGTCTTGTTTTCAGCTGGCGGGAGACAAAGACCAAGAAACGCCCCGAGATTTGAATGCGGCGACTATATCCTGGCACCTGGTTCGCTACTGTGGCATTGACACGACCGAGGACAGGACATGGTGCCTAACACCTCTTTATCTTACTCAGGTACTAATAAAACCCTTGGCAGGCAGACCAGGTTCTCATCCGTGCTGCAGCACTGCTCTCCTACAGTCACTGCAGCTTCCGTTATCTCTGTTCATTTTCCTAATCCCGCGCGGAGGGGAGCTCAGCTCGTCACCCCCCGAGATGCAGCTAATTGGCACTAACAGAATTAACCCCAACAGCGGCCACCCCAACAGAGCTGCCCTGCACAGGGGCAGGGAAGGGGCCCTCACCGGATGCGTAGCTGTTTTTCGGCGGAACGTTTTTGCGAACGGGAAGAGTATTCGAGTAAGAGTCGCTCAGCTGCTTCTGAGGCTGGGGAGGAGATAAAGATTTGGGCTGTGCTGGCTTCATCTCAGACCAGTGGCTGTACTCATCACTGTCTGCGCCGGAGACTCCGTTCATCACCGGCAGGGCCTCCTGCGCCGACATGCGCTACGGAGAAAGGAGAGGAGGGGAGGGAAGACGGGAAGGGGCTTCATTAGGCACCCCAGGAGTCCCTGCGAGACGGGGCGGCAGCTCCCGGCAACACGGACCACTGCGGAGCAGACGCTCGGGCCTCTCGGGCTGGCTCCCACCTACCTGAGCACAGAGCCCCGGGAAGGGCAGCAGGAGGCACCTCTACAGTACTGCATCCCTCCGAGCCGTCTGGCACCCAACACTTCTCTCCTGAGCTCCACCGCTCAGCTCAGCCCCTCCGTACCGCGCAGCGACACGCTGCTCTGAAGGGTCTCTCAGCACCCGGCTCCGCTCTAAGCACCTCTCCTGAGGTCCCTACAGCTGGGCTCCCACCAGGGCGCTCTGCTCCCAGCGAGCTCCCGCTGCCAGACCAGTCTAGCTCCCCCAACCCAACTGGGAGCCCTCACTGCCTCTGGGAGCCAGGACAACCCATAGGGCAGCGCCCAAACTGGGCGCAACCGCCAAGGATGGAACGAGGGGGCCACGTCCCACCATGGCACTGCCGCCGTGCAGGGTCCGACCCCTCGCACACCCTGTGCATTGCGGCAGGCAACCAAAGCCCAGCTTGCTGAGGACAGCGGTGACACCGGCCCGGGCTCCCGCCTCCTGCTTTGCTCAGCAGATCAGCGCAACCTTTGCTATGCAGATACTTACTCCTACAAAAGGTGCCAGCTCCGGGGGGACAGGGAGAGGTTTGGCACCAGGAATGGGGTCAGAGATGATGAGGTTTGATTTGGATGTAGACAGAGGGCTGGGCATGATGGTGCCATTGCTGCTGGCAGCCATCTGCTGCATGAGCTGTATGGCACGGTCCGGGATCTTGTTGGGATCCGAGCACGACTGCTGCCACAGCGGGAGCTTCTGCGTCAACATTTCTTTCCCCTGCAACACAGAAGGCCGAAGCGGCGTGAGGGCCCGGGAGCACAGAGCGAAACGCGGCCCAGGAAGGAGATGCTGGGAAGAGAAGGGACGAGACAGAACTCGGGGCCTCGACCTCCCGGGCTCTGCTGGCACCCGAGCCGTGGAGGCGGCGTGAGAAACGCAGCAGCGAGCGGGGGGCAGTTCGTCCGCCCGGCTCGTTCCGCGTCGTGCGCACCAGGCACGCCAGGAGAGCACAGCCCCAGCCGGGAAGTGGCAAAACGCCCCGGGGGCTCAGCCAGGGGATGCACAGGGAGGAAGATGGCGGCTAGCAGGAACAGGGGCCCCGGTGGCTGCTGCACCGTCGCTGCGCGGCGCCCATCGCGCCCGCACGCGGCCGTTCCCGAGGGATGCGCCCGCTCCGGGGCCGAGGGCTTCCCCGGGCGGCTGTGCCCGCAGGGGCCGGGAGCGCCGCTCTCCCCGTGCCCGCTCAGTGCGCGGGCGGCAGCTGCTGCCTGTTGATTCAGCATCTCGTGCAGCACGAGGACGGCGCTGAGTAACGGCGGCTCCGCCACCGCTCCCCGTGCCGAGCGCAGCCTCGACAGATGGGAGCTGCGAGCGACGGCGGGAGGCCAGAACGGGAGCCTCGGAGCCTGCTGGGGAGCAGCGTGTGCCAGTGCCACCCCCTGGCATCCCCTGCCACCCCCTGGAAACCTCTGGGACCCTCTGCCATCCCAACACCGTGCTCCAGCGCTCCAGAGACCACCAGACCCTCATGCAGGGAATGTGGACAGTATGGAAAGCGTAAGGGAGACTGAATGCATGGGTGTCTCCTGCATCCCATGGGTGTCTCCTGGGTGCCATGGGTGTCTCCTGGGTGCCATGGGTGCCCCGCGCCGCTCACCTTGGCGTGGTAGGTGATGGCGCTCTTGGCCACAGCACACTGCTTCTCCACCAGGAAGCAGAAGCGCCTCCGCTCCTCGGTGAGCGCCGTCTTGTAGCCGTCGGACACGTAGGTTTCCAGCTCGCCCTGCTTGCTGCTGATGGCCTCGATGTACTAGGGCAGAGGGGCAGAAGGGAGGTGCTGAGGGCGGGCACGGCCACGGGTGCCCACAGCCCGTGCTCCCCGCGCACCCCCTGCCCAGCAATGCTGACTCGGTGCGGGGACTGGGGAGTGTGCGGGTGGCGGAGGCTGGGACATGGTGGAGGCTGGGACACGGTGGAGGCAAGGATGCAGTGGAGGCAGGGACACGGCGGAGGCTGGGACACGGCGGAGGCTGGGACGTGGCGCTTGCTCAGTGGCACCGCGCGCTCTTGCTCACCGCAGCATCGCCCGCCCGCGGCCGCCTCCGCAGCTTTGCACGCACAGCTGCTCCCTGCGTCCCACCGGCACCAGCTCCCTCTGCGAGCACCCACTGGGCACAGGCACCAACACCGCGCGCGGGCACCCGGCGCACGCCACGGGACAGAGCCCTGCAGCATCTCCCCACGGGAGGGTTCGGCTCCTCGTGCCCAGGCTGAGCGCACAGGGCAGGGACGGCCCCAGACCCGACCTGGCTGCCAACTCCTCCCCATTGGCTTCAGTAGCTCCCCAACCCGACCCAGCTTCTGTCTCCATCCTAAGGACCTTGGCACGTCCCCAGCCCGACGTGGCTCCCTTGCTGGCCTTGGGGTGGCCCCAGCTGCCAACCCAGCTGCTTTCCCCTGCCCTCCTCGCCCCAGGCTGTCCCCAGCCTCTCTGCAAGGAGCAGCTCTGCTGAAGAGCCCTGGCAACTGTCACCACCGCTGCCATCACCTCTCCCGGGACACCAACCTGCAGCCCAGCCTGCCAAACCTATTGCAGAAACTCTGAGCTTTCAGTAGAGAATTAAACTGGAAATTTGGGGCCCAGAGAAGCCTTTTTTTTTTTTTTTTCCTCTCCCTTCTCTCCACCTTGTTTAACAGTTTTATTTTTGGCATGCTACAATATTTATTAGCAGGCACTTACAAAACAGGGCGAACCTCAAACGGATTAAGTGACATGCCCAACTTCAAAGCAGGCTTATTTTAGGGCAGGAGCTGGTCCTGCCGCAGCCCCGCTCCGAGCATCCCCCCTGTGCAGCAGAAAGCCTAGGACGGGGCTGGGCGCAGGGACGATCCCAGCGCTCCCATGGAGCATCCCAGCCAGGACACGGCCAGAAGGGACTGGGAAGAGCCGGGGGTGTCCGGGCCGTCCCCACACCGCAGCGGGGCACGTGGGACAACAGTGGGGGACAACAGCAAAAGGGGAAGGTCGGAGCAAGATGAGCCCCATCCTGCAGCACGAGCCCTCCCGGGGCCAGGTCCCGCACACGCAGGGGACATTTCTCCACCTGGGCAACAACGGATTTACCTTCAGTCATAACTTAAATAAGCAGGTTTAAACCTTCTTTATACCCCCGATTTCCATCTTGCCTTGCGAGTGTACTTTTAATTATTTCATGGGAGAGAAGCTTGTTCTAACCGGCTGCAGCCATTCAGAGAAGACTGCTTGCAAGCACAGAGCCTATGCTCTAAATTTAGTATTCTCCGTGCTTTAACCACACTTTATGTAAATAGGCACGACGTGCCCCTGATTTATTCGCATCCTTGAGTGTAAGATGTTGTTACATTGGAAAATAGTGAACGGTAGATTTCATTTCATTTGGGGTAACTTCTAGAAAGGCAATTTAAATAAAAACCACGTTAAATATGCCAGAGGTGTTTTCTTTTGCTCTGCAGCACGCTGCAAGACTTCCCTGCTTTAGCGAGCCAGGCAAAGCCCCACGGCTGCAGCCCCGTGTCCTTGGGCGGGCAGGACGAGCAAGGCGGCCTCCATCCCCTGCCCGAGGGAAGGGGCTCCCGAAATAACCCGGCACCTCTGCCCCCAGCGCCCTGCTCAGCTTGCAGCACCCCTAAGGACAGGGAGGCTGGGGGAACTGGAGCTGAACTGGTTTCCATGGCTTGGGATTGTCATTCCCAGGAGGATTTTGAGGACAAGCGTGCACCAAGCACATTGCAATATAAAGGATTAGTGCAGCCCAAGAAATTTAGGACTCCATTGAGGTTATCAGGTCCAAATTCAGAAGTGGAGCACTGTGAATCCGAGCAAAATTACAGTTTAAAAGAGAAAACCCTGCGATTTTGGAGCTCGCTGCCCCTGAGCGCGGGAAGGAGCCCGCGGGAGCGCGGCCCGGCCCCGAGCAGCTCCGGGAGCCTTTTTCTGGGTTTCTAGGTTGGAGAGACCTCAAATAACTCCCCTCTCTCCCCCCGCCCGCCGCGTGCAGCGACTTGGCGCTCGCCAGGAGCCGCTGACCTAATTAGCGGTGTCAGCGCTCGCCTGCGCTAACGACCCCGCGGAGCGGGGCTGAGCCAGGACCCCCGCGCTCGGCCCCGGGGCCGCACTCAGCTCCCCTGCCCTGGCGCACCCCGGGCTGCTCAGGCCTTGAAGTAGGAAGGAGGAGGCAGAGATGAGGAGAAAAGCGCCCTGCGATACCCGCAGCTCGTGGCTGCTGCTCCCGGGCTCGCTCCATCTGCAAACAGGAGCATTCGCAGCCGGAGCCGCAGCCGAGGCAGCCGCTGCTGCAGCCGGGGCACGGAGCGAGGAGGGACCTCGTGCCCAGCAACAGCACGAGCAACGGAGAAAGGAAAAGCCGAGGAGGGAAGGGATTCTGCCAGTAGAGTAAATGCAAAGGAGAGGCTTTATTTAGGGAACAACAAGGGGGAATAATTGGAGAGCAATAGGATAAAAAAGAGGAAGAGGTTAGGCTGATCAGCAGAGATGGAGGTTTTCAATTGTCCAGCAGTTTCTCAACTAAACACCAGCAAACTGCACCTCAGGATCATCTAATTTGGAGAAAACAACAATTTTGGGGACCCCCAGCCCCATTAGCTCCAGGCAGGGAAAGCAGCAGTGATAAGGGACAAGTGACATGGGTTGGCACCAAGTGTCTCCCTCTGCAGCTGAGGGCACAGCGTGGCTTGGGACAGGGCAGGTTGGACTCGGTTCCATTTAGCTGGGCAGGACAGCACCTCGCTTTAGCCCTGGGATTTTGGGAGGCTCTTCCCAGAGGAGCAGCAGGGAGGAGACCAGAGCTTGGAAGTGGCCCAGGGATGACCCAGTCTGGCTCTTGCATTAATGCAAAGAAAGCCAGGAAGCTTCCTATACGTGCACCAGAGAGGAACTCCTTCCTATACGTGCACCAGAGACCCGTGACACTGCAGGTCTCCCCCCCCTCAAAGCTCATTACACTATAAATGACCAAAGAAGCCTCCAAGGGATCGAGGTGCAAGGTTGGGTGACGGGAACCAAGTCGAGGTTCCTCCAGCCCCAATTTGGCCACAGAAAGTCGGATGCTGTTGAGCACTGGGAGCAGAGCAGCTCAGCTCGCGATCTCCGCCTGGATCCTCCATCAAGTATTTCACACCCGCGTCCCCTCCTGCCTCTGCTCTCTGCATCTGGTGCTTTACGACACACAACCTAAGTCAGCTTAAAACATTCTTAAAATCTGGAAGAAATTATTTGGAGTCACGGCACTTTTATATAATTCTCCCCTATTTGTCTTTTATATAAGCCCTTGTAACCTGGTTAGCTAAGCTCCGTGTAAGTTAGCATTCCTTGACCTATAGCTAAAATTATTTCTCCTGATGGGAATATCAAAATGAGGTTTCAATTACAAAAGTTTATAAAAACCTCTAAGCCATTTGGCACAATGGTACTTAATGCTTAAAATACTCGTTCACACAGGAGCAGAGGCAGATGCAAAGTGCAGAACACACCAGCATCTGGTCAGGAGCTCAACACCGACCATGCATCTCCTTGACCAGCTGCTCCAAAGCCTGTTGTCCCCAGCTGAGCAAACCTGTGTTTCCTTTGCAGGAGGAAGCAGAAGGCACCAAGATGTGAGGTGGAGAAGGGCACAAGGGACGGGACGCTCTAGTCCACCTTTCTCCAGCCCAGCTGAGCGGAGGTCGCCCAGATGGTCGTATTGATGGAGGCTCTCAAGGACCCTCCTCAGACCCTTGATGAAGGGTCTCAAGGCTCGTGGGGACGGCCACATCCATGGTCACACAGGGCCTTTCCGCCCCTCTCCATCCTGCCGTTCGCACAAGTTACGAGCCCCGCTTTTCTCCTCAGCTGCACGCCGAGTCCCATCTCCTCCAGCACCAGCGCGGCTGGTGAACTGATGAACCAACATAACCGCGTTGCCCACCTGCTGATTCAATCAGGTCATAAACCCTCTGTGACCCGGTTTGATAGCTCCATCATAGCCAACATTTAATGGAATTACGGCAATTCAGCTTCCTTGATGCTGATTGAGTCTTAGCATTTGTTCTCAGTTTTTTTTTTTTATAAAAGACATGAAGTGAATAGAATTAGTTTATTCTAGGTCTCTATTCCCAGGTCTCAGTCTAGACCAAAAAAAAAAAGCCCTTAATAAAATCCCCCAACAACCAGGTAACTTAGGTGACAGATCTGAGTCCGTGACTGTCTCGTTGCAATCAAAACTTTCCTTCCTCGTGGATCACAGAGATCTTCAGCGCTTTCCTGGGACACACACAGCAACAGCCCAAACCACAGCACAGTCTTGACCGCGACAGACCAGAGCTTTGTTAATGGGAGACCATTCCTGCAGATTAATTGCACTCTGAGCTGCTCTTAAATTACCCAGGTCTTTCTATTGAAAAACCTCCACAAGATGCTTTAAATTCTGACCTATTTGAATCCCGTGAAGCCCTTTCTCATTTATTAGGGTGCAAAACAAGCATGGGAGACTGCAGACGTGCAACTCAAGGCTCACAAGTGCAGGGAGTGCTGAGCAGCAGCATTTATTTTGCCTCTGTAAAGGGGAAAAGACTGAATCTAGGGAAGAGCCTCAGCACGGATGAGGTTTGGGCTCTTGGGCTCAACCCAGTGCAGCCTGGGCAGGCTGAGCCTATGTCACCAGTGTCCTGGGGCCGTCTATACCTGCAAACCCGAGTGGCCTCTAAGCTCGTCTCAGCTCAGCACAGCAAGGCCACCCTATAGCAAATGCACATGGGGGGCTGGAGCAGGGCAGCCTCCCAGGGCTCCGTTTCCAGCCTCTGCTTTACTTACAGACAATGACAAAACGTGGCCACTCAACAAGCAGTGAAAAGGCAAAAAAAAAAAGGAGCGATTATGCTTCCCGTAACATTAAATACGAAGAGGGATGATGACAGAGCATCAGATTCCTGGCTGCTAAGTGCTACAGCAACTTAAGCGGATGAGTCTTCCAAAGAAACAAGATTTTATTGCTTCATTCAGCGCAATGACTTATGTAGCTACCAGTAAATCTCTGCCAGCAGCAGCTTCCCCCACGAGCGGGGCGCTCCGCAAGGCGGCACCGGCAGAGCTCGGCTCAGCGGGGCAGCGCCTCGGTTCCCGCGAGCGGGGCCTCCAGCAGCCTCCACCACGGCCTCCAGCAGCCTCCGGTTTCACGAGCCGGCTGCAAAGACGCTGGGGGCCAGCGGGAACAGCGGCAAAGCGCAGCAGCTCCCTTGGGAACAGTCGCTGCTCGGTTTGGGGTGAACTGCAGAGGGAGGTGTCTGCTGGACGCACCGCATGGGACAGGGGTCTGGGGCTGCCCCCGGGACAGGGGTCTGGGGCTGCCAACGGGGAAAGCCGCACCAGCACCAAGGGCTGCCCGAAACACCCTCTTCTCCTCTTCGTTTCCTGTCCAACCGATGAAATAATCAGCATACTAACGAGCACAGAAGACAAGAAAAATGCCCCTCTTGGCAATTCAGCAATTCCAGCTTTGTATTCGGATTTAGGGAAGGAAAAAAAAAGCAGCTCGCAGTTGAGTAGTTTCACAGCTCTTTAAGCTTAAAAGCCATCATAAGGCTTTTTCAGAGAGATAAGCGCTTCCCAAATACTTACTGTTGAAAGATTAAGGGAACGAAAGCCTGATCCTGTTTTCCTCTCTCTGCCTAGCGAGGCTGCGCGGGCAGAGCTGCCCCCATCGCGGCCATTCCGGGCACAGGTCCCACCTCGTCCCTCCTCCTCCTCTTCCTCCTCCTCCAGGCTGCGTAAAGCTGGGCACGGAGGTGGCACCGATCCTTGCCCATCCCGGTTATCCCCGGCGGGTTAGGCGGGATGCGAGGAGCTCTGCAGAGAGCTGCATCTCCTGCCCCCCTTGCAGCACTTGCAGGGAAGAGGACAATGCAGCAATCACCGGTTTTGGTGCCCAGCGTTTGCCTTTGCTCACCGCTAAACCAGCCCTTCCTCTTTCAGCAAACGCTGCAGAGCGAAGACTTGCAGCGGTGCCCGTGGCCTAAACTGCTCGGCTTCCAGCAAAGTGCCAGCCTTGCCCCGGGAAGCACCAAGTCTGACAACCCAGCAGCCTTCAGAGACACTCACATTAACTGGGCCTTGTGCAAGCAATTCAAGCAGCCTTGGGAGTGGGAGGCTGCAAACGAGCACGAGTGCAACACAGCGCCCTGCAGGAGAGCAGGAGATGGGCGCCGAGCCGCCAGGGATGGCTGCCTAGGTGTTTTTCCTCCTTCGCTCATTATTCTGATTCACGCTACCAAGAGAACGACTGATTCCCCAAATTTTCATGCAATTAAGAAGTCACTTCCCTGCATCACCTTCCCTCTGACTACCCACGATTTAAACGCCACTGTAAATGCCATTCCGCACCCAGACCCGCTAGCAAAGCGCCGTCACGTTTAGATCACTGCAAGAAAAGACAGATCGCTTTGGATGCGCTATCAGCCTATCACATCTGAAGCAGCAGGCCCTGGTCCCGGCATAATCCATAATCTAATGCAATTCCTGCCTTAGGGATTAATTCTTACCCCTCTGCTCCATACCCGCTGTGAGTGCAGTGACCATTCAAGGGCAAGTGGTGAGTGTTATAGGGCAGAGCCACAAGATGCCAGCCCTGGATCCTCCCTGCTGCAAACACTAGTGCCAAGCGCAACCTTGGAGCGGGCTGCGCTCCAAGGACCCCAGGATCTCGTCCTTGGAGCCCAGGACCTGCTGGGGTCACTCTGTCTTGGACGACAGACCATGGAAGCCAAGCAGGCGCCAGCGGGTGCTTTGCAAGGCTCCTACACCGCCTCGTGCTGCTGCATCCAATTTTCCAAAGAAAACATTCCCCCGAGCTTCCCAAGAAAACTGGGGAGCGCTATCAGAACCCGCAGGATCGGGTCCGGCTCCGGCACGCCCAGAGCGGCGCCGGCCGCCGCGTCCTACCTGCAGCTCCTTGTCCGAGTACTTCTGCGGGTTTTTGCTGCCCTGGCTCTTCTTGCGCAGCTTCTTCAGCTCCGCCTGGCACTTGTCCAGCGAGTCCCCCTTGCTCCTCTGCTCCGTCTGGTACTTCTTGAGCGCAGCCTGAGCACGGCGGGAGGGAGAGCGTGAGCTGCAAGGCCTTGGGACCTCCCGGGACCCCCAGCGCACAGAAGGGCCGGGACAGGCCCTTACACCCCGCACTTACACTCAGGTACCTGGAGTCCAGTTCTACCTTCTGCTCCAGCTGCGTGAGGAGCTCGTTGTGGAAGGACTTCAGCTGGGAAGGAGAAAACAGACGTTGTCTTTGGTGCCGACACGAGGAGAGGCATCGAGGGCGGCACAAAGGCAGCCGGGGACACGCGGGCGGCCACGGGGCCAGGCAGGGAGGCCAGAGCTTGGCTCAGGGCACGGAAGGAGGGACAGCAGCGAGGGACAGATGGATGCTCGGGCAGAGGCGCGCGCGGGGTGGAAGCGGCCGAGCCGGCGCGCAGCGTGTCCCCGTTGGAGAGGCCAAGCTGCCGCGTGGCCGCGTCCCGGTGGCACTCACCATCTCCTCGAGCTGGTTCTGGATCTGCCGGTGGACTTCTGCCATCTGGAAGAGGACGTCGCCTGCAAAGACGAGCACGGTTGGAGCCTCGCAGCCCCAGCACCGGGGGATGGAGGGGCGGGATGCGGAGGGCAGAGCGCTGCGGAGCCCGCCTGGCACCGCGCCGGGCACCACGCCGGGCACCGCGCGCTGCGGTGACGCCGCGGGACGGGCTCTGGAGCCGACAAGCCGCTAATGAAGCCACCACAGGCCCCCGGTGCCAGGCAGCTCCCGCGCTGGGAGCCGCAGCGCGCAGCGGGAGAAAAGGCTGTTCACGACAGATGGATCGAGACTGCTCGGATCCACATTTATTTCAGTTTAAAATGCATCAAGTCACTCGTGCTTTGCCGTTCCTGGAAGCCAGTGCCTGGCTTCCCTCAGCAAAGCACCAAGGAGGCCGGAGCCAGACCCCGGAGCGGGCGGGAGCTGCTGTCGGGAGCAGAGCCCGGCCCCACGGCACCGGCTGCCCCTGCCCTGGCACTTGCAGGACGGGGTGCACCACTCGGGGCGCAGAGCGAGGCATCCTCTATAGCGCGACCCAAACCCAGCTGGATACCAGCAGGACAAGCGAACCCGGCTCCTTGCTGCTGCAAAAACAGCCTCCTAAGCTGGGCAGCTGGTGCAGGGCCAGGCTCAGCCGCAGGGCCAGCCCGTCCCCAAGGGTCACGCGCTGCCACCGCCGCGCACGGTGCCAGCTGCCCTGCCTGCCCAGGAGCACCTTGGCCCAGCAGCTCTTTGCTGGGGGTGAGGGCTGACGCAACGGGCACATGGTGCCCGCGCAGGGCGTCCCACCACCCTCTGCAAAGCAAAGGCAGAGCCGGGAAAGGTGGAAACAAAAGGCAGCCCCGGGCACGGAGCCAGGCGGGATCGGCAGCGCGCGGAGGAGAAAGGAGCCGCTGTTCTCCCACGGAGCCGGGTCCATGGTGGTGGAGGGTGGTGACGCAGCAGTGCTCGCGACGCAGCACCCTGAGGGTGGCCGCTGCACTGCTCCCTCCCAGTGCTGTTCGCGAGGCGCTGAGCACAGCCTGCAGCAACGCCCGGCTTTGAATCACTGCACGGATGAATGGCAAGGTCTGGGCAAAAGGTTACGTCTAGGGGACCTCCAGGAAATTGCTCTCCAGTTGAGCTAGACCATGGGAAGTGCACAAATTCCCACCGCGAGCAGTGATGCAACGGCACAACTTGGCTGCGGCTTCTTTGAGGAGCAAGGGCGGCTTCCCCGCTGCTGTTGCGCAGCTCACGGCGCCTCCTCTCCTCCCTGCTCTGCTGACGTGGGAGCAGGGCCGAGCCAGGAGCGTGCTCGGCACCACGGAACAGGCAGCTGAGCGCCGGGGCGGGCAGGGTGCGAGCAGGGCCGGTGCTCCGGGTGCAGCGCGCACATTCCCGCACCCAGCCCCTGGAAAGCCGGCACCGCGGGTGCCCCGGCCCGGCCGCATTCCGGCCCGCTCCCAGCCCGGGGTGCAGCAGCGATACCAGCCCTTCCCTCACGCTCGCTGCTCGGGGCTGTCCCCAGCATTGCGGCACAAGTGCAGGCGGTTTCATTAGGAAACGTGCCGGGGGAGCACGGGGTGCAGGGCCTTGCCAAGGCGGGACGGGGAGTGGATCCCGGCCGGGGGAGGCTGCTCCCGCTCGGGCTTCCTGCCGCCCGGCGCTTGCTCGCGCTTCCTTCCTGCCCGGGCGCATTGTGCTGAGCCCGGGCTGGGAGCCGCCGCTTCCTGCCCCAACACGCTGTGCCCAGAGCCCCGCGGTGCCCGAGCGGGACCCGCTCCTGCCGCTGCTCTGGTGTCTGCTCCGCTCGCTCCTGCTGCTCGGGGGTTCCTGCTCCAGGGGCTCGGGGTGCAGGGAGCGCTCCTGGCCCCTCCGGGCACCAGGGAGCCCTGGGCCAGGGGTGCCCGGGGACAATCCCCGTCCTGGCCAAGGGGCTCCTTGGGGACACGGAGCAATGTGAGATCATCACATGCAGCTGGTGGCAGGGACAGCACGGTAACCTGGCAGCCTGAATCCTCCGGGAATGGCTTGGAATAGGCTCTGCACCCTCGCACCGCTGCTTGGTGCTGCAGGGAGGCTTTGCAGCTGCGGGAGAAGCCCCGAGCTGCTCCGCTCCCAGCTCCTTCCCGCTCCGCAGGGCTTCACATCGAGAGGCACCTGCAGCTTAAACCCCAGCAGTGCCCGCGGCGCAGCAAGGCGGGGAGCGCCTGAATCACCCGCCTGTTTGTACACACAGAGCCACGGCCGCCCTGCCTGGAAACGCAGCTGGGCAGGTCCAGAAACCAAGGTCAAGGCTTCACCTAAGGCTGCCAGGACAAGAAGGGCAGGGGAGGGACGGGATCATGTTCACCCGCCGTGCCGGGCTCGGCGCTCGCCTCTCCGGGCGCTGCTCTGTCACCGCTGCAGAAAGCAAACAAGCGAGCCGGTTACAGAGCAAACGAGAGCTGCTATTTGAGGCGGCCTGACTCACAGTATCATTCCCGGAGAACTATAGGGGCCTTTGTGGGCCCTTCCCTACCGCACCCTCTCGGGGCTGCAGAACTGGTTGCTCCACATGGCCCAGATGGCTATCGGCACCGCTGACCTTCCCCGCGGCAGCGCCGCCGCGCTCCCGCGGCCGGGGGAGCTGCTCCGAGCGAGGCTGCGGAGCAGTTTAATTAAAAATAAACAAGCGGGGCACGCGAGCCAAGGGCAGCGCCCGGCGTGCCGACGCTCGCAGCGCCGCGGCCGCCCGGCCGCTCCGGCGGAGCCGCCCCCATCGCAAACCGGTGCCAGCGGAGCCCAGCCGGGAACACCCGGCACACACACTGGCCTGACACACTGGGAGCTCCCGGCAGCAGCAAAGCCTTGACAGAGCCGAGCGCCGCGTCCTTGCCAGCGTCGCCGAGGATTGCTTCAGTGCCCACGATAAAGCGTCACCGGCAGCACTTGGGATGAACATCACTTGCTCTGGAGAGGCAGCTCCCACATGGAGAGACTTAAAAGGATGCGACGAGGCGGGGAGGAGCACAGGGGACCAGCACTGGCATTGCCCTTGCTCAGCTCGTGGGGATGGGGAAAACTGCAGCACTGCCAGGGGACAGAACTGAGCCGGAAAGGAATAATTACATCAATAGCAAGAAAGAGCATGAGACAGCAGGGCAAGTCCTTGGAGGGGCTCTTTGCTAAGTTTGCAAGGAAAAGAGCATCTGCTCTGCAAGGGCTGGTTACAGGCTGTTCACTGAGAGCCACAGGCGAGCAGGGAGCAGCTCTGCGCACACGAGCCGGCCCTTTCCGCACCGCTCCCAGCTCACGGGCACAGTTCTCGGCTCGCTGGCCACATACAAACTGCCTCCCGCACAAAGGAGCCGAGCAGCCCTGCAGGAGCCCAGCGAGATGCTTGGGAGCCCTACGAAGTTTTTTATCCTATTGAAGGTGAGATGAAAAATAGTTAAACACCTCTAGCTAAGTGTCAGAAACTGCAGCTAGACGCGGCGCTCTCGGCAGATGCTCATTTCACACCAGCGCTCCTCTCCCCAGCACAGGCTTGGGACAACAAACCTGCTCCCGAGGGATCACCGGCTCCCAAGCACGAGGTTTAGGGGCAGCGGAAAGGCCGCCCGGGCGGGAGCAGGAGCCCTCGCCGCGGCAGCCGCTTGTCCCCAGCTCTGTCCATTCCAAGCCCTCTGCGGCTCCCCGCGGATCCGCCGTCCACACGGACCAGGGGCCAGGACGGCCGCACCGCCGCGCTGCCCGGGGGTGGCAGCAGGTCACGGGTGCCCACGGGCAGCCTGCCAGCCTGGCACCATGGCCAGGGCAAGGTGACACAGGCGCCTCCGTGTCCCCCTGTGCCGCAGAGCTGCCTTCACCTCCGCACAGGGAAAACGGACCCAAAACTGGGCTCTGCCCATCTCCTCCCGGGCACCAGGAGCAAGGCAAGGTCCAGGGGCTCTGCTCTTGGCCATCTCCATCTCTGAGCACCTAAAGAGCTCCCTTCTGGAGGGTCCTGTCACCTCTTTCTGCATGGGCGATGTCCCCAGAAGTGCCACCAGCAGTGCCCGGGAGAGCGGAGCTCGTGCCACCTCCCCAGCATCAATGTCACACTGCTGGGACGCGGGAGAGCCGGGATCTGCTCGGAGCTCAGCCCAAGGAGCCCTGCGCTCCAACGGGCTTCAGCCGCCTGCAGCACAATGAAACTCCTTCCCGATTCCAACAGGAACTCGGAAATCCCATTTTCCAAAAGCAGTTTCATCAACCTGAGAAGTTTTAGACCACGAGCAGCCCTGGAAGCCTCTCCCTGATATTTGGAATAATTCTTCTTGACAAATGAGGGCCCTTCCAGAACCGCTGATGAGAGCGGCACAGGCACAGAACACCCCTTCTTCTGCCAGTGCAAAGTTGTTGCCTACAATCTATTAAGTGCATCATTAAGTCCAATTTTAAAGGGATCAAGCAGCAAGATTACCAGTGCTTTCCTAGGAGGGCTATTCCACAAGCAAACGGCCCTCGCTGCAGGGATCTCATGGGAATATTTCCTGGAATTCAGCAGAAGCGCCCACGTGCACGTTTAGCACCATGACCCCCACCAGCCTGTCCCCCACGTGGCACTCCTGCCCTTCCTCCCATATTAAGCACTTCATCGTACAACCACCTCTGACACTCGCAGCATCTATATCTGCATCTGCACTGCTGCGGGAAGCTTTACCTGAAACAACTACAAATCCAATTAGGAGATTAATAAATCTCCCCAGAGGATTCGGCGCAGCATAATGAAGCCTTCAAACCATGGCCAAGTCCCCGACAAGAATCAGGTCAGGAGCTCTGCAGGGAAAACCACCCTGAACTTGCTCCTTCCAGCCCCGGAGCGCACAGGACCTTCCCATCATGACAGCCCCGGGTTGCTCCAGGTTGTGCCAGCAGCCCCGTGGCTAAAGGGCTAAAAAAGGGTTTTTAAAAAAGCTAAAGGGTTTTAGCTTTTAGCTGGGCCCAGCTCCGTGCTCCAGCTCGGGCTGCAGATCCCTTGCTCAGCACACGCACATGCTGTGTTCAGCACACGTGCACCCAAAAGGCTAATTCACATCTTAAATCTTTTAAAAACAGCGACTTCTAAAAGCGCTTGAGGTCCAGTGTGCTCCGCTGCCACCGAGCAGCTCCTCAGCAGATGACAGCGGCTCAGGGATGACACGGGTTGTGATTTTATCAGGCAAATTGTGCATCAGAAGGAAACCCTTATCTAGCAGAGGCTCGTGCTGCTCTGCGACGGGAAACTAATTACTCTGTTTCTGCCTCTTTCGTAGCTCTGGCTTCAGTCAGAGCAGCCTTATCTGAGCCAGAAGCACCTTGGAAAACAGCCCCAAGACAAAAGTCACTCTCACCCCCTTGGCTCCTCCAGCCTGTGCCCAGGAGACATCCCAATAATCCGCATTTCTCTCCACCTTTGCCTATACACGAGGCACACCTCGTACTGCAAGGTGAGCGGGCTCGCTTTGCTTGTCCTTGCCCGGTGCCATGCTTCCCAAAGGGATCCTCTTCCATGACCATCAGCTTATCCCTGCACCAATGCCCTATATGCACCATCAAGGAACAGTCTCCGCTCTGACCGAGATGTATGGATCCCGAGCAAATGCAACCAGGATGAGCAACCGGGTTGCAAAGCACCTGGACCATGGAGCTCTGCTGAGCCCATGGCAGCACCCAGCGCAAGCTGCAACGTTTCAGAAAGCTTGAGGACAGAAAGCATAGAAGACAAAATATTGCAGGATTTTCCCAGGTTATAGAAAACAGAAAAGATCTGAACAACAGGCAATTGCAGCAGGCAAACCCACCGTGCAAGGCTGGCCAACAGCTCCCCTTGCACCCAGGCATCACTTTAGCGGAGGAAAAACAAGAGCTTGAGTCTCATGAGCCTCTGAAAGGGGGCTCTGACAGGTACCCCCAGCCAGACATTTTCACCCCAAAAATCTCGAGCCAGAGCCGATTAGTGCTCAAGTGCTTCATTATTGTTTTCTGTTGCTCCACCAGATTATCCCGTCTACACAGTTGCTAAAATCTGATGGGGAATTTGCAGGCGACGCAGGGTGCTAAGCAGCTGCGAGCAGGGCAGGGGCAGGACCGAGCTGGCTGGCAGCACTGGGGAGGCCAGCAAGTGTTTTCAGGAGATTAAATGTACAACATCGCACACATTTATATTTAAAGAGAATAAAATAAAACGAGCCAGCAGGTCCCAGTCCATGGGACATTCAGCACATTTGCACCGAGCTCAGGACAGATCGCAGATGGGCAGTTTTCCAGCGCTCAGCTTAATCAGAGAACAATCTCCTTAGCGTTATAAGTAATAGGGAGGAGATGACAGCATGCTGGAAATGAAGCCGGCCACTTTGGAGCCGCGGAGCGCTCGCAGCACGCGCTCAACGCTCACCACCTCCCTGCCGCCATGCGGGGTGCAGGATTTGCAATTTTTTTCCCCCAACACTTTCAAGCCCTTCTCTGAGCATTGCAAGGCAACCTGCACTCAGAAGAGAAAGGGTTAAGGAGGAAAACGCCGCTGGGATTCTTTGTCTTGGATGCTGGGAAGGGCACGCAGCCAGCAGGCGCTAGTCCCAAGCCCCTCCAGGAGTGCGAGCCTTGCGTCTCGGAGCAGCTTCCCTTTTCCTGTTGTTAACAGAGGAAATCTGCATACAGAGGGATCAGCCCAGGCCCGCAGCGTTAATGCAAACTATAAACATCCCTGTTGGCTAAAGCCCCTCGCATGGCATGAAATAATCCAGACGGAAGAGCAGAAAGCCCAGGCCCGAGCGCTCGCTTCCTGCGCTGGTGGCAACCTCGCCCGCTGATAAGTTAAAGGTTTCCCCAGGAAAAGCCGGGCCTTGGGTTAAGCCACGTCTAAATGTTTCTTGCGAGCTCAGCAAAGCCCTTGTTCAAGCCAGGCCGAGGGGTTTAGGTGCCTGTTCCCAGCAATACGGAATTTCAGCCAGAATTTCCACCTTCCCTTTCTCCTGCACGGATCCTGCCGAGCGGCTGCCACTGTAAATATCAGCAAGATCAACAAAGCACGAATCCTAAAGAGCAGCTATTTACTGTAGGTCTGGAAAGAGCAAACCGGGCAGGGATTTGCTTTTGATAAATGCCAGCCATGGAGCTTCAAACTAAGAGCAGAAGCCACAGAAATCTGGAAGCATTTTAAATTAATCTAGAAATGCACAGGTCACATACAAATAAATGTTGGGAAACTGCTGGGCATGCACCCCTTAGGTAGTTTGCTTACTAAACGAAACAGCCCTGATTATTACACAGAGCTTTAAGCTGAGTGATAAAATCGATTCCTGTAGATAGCTAGTGCCTCCCCAATAATAATTCAGATTCCCGACCAGGTTCTGCCTAAAGGCTTGCAAATAAGCTGGTACCGAACAACATCGTAAAAACCAGACCTGGCCCTGCGGAAGAGAGGGTTATTTGTGCACTGCTTTACCAGCCGTCAAGAACATTGCAGCTCCAGCTCCTGTTTACAGATGACCACTCTGAAGGCTCCACCAGAACAGTGCTTGCCATTCCCTGGTATGGGAATGTGGCAGGTGAGCCCAGCAACGAACCGGGAGGAAGATGAGGAGGAGGAGGAGGAAGGAAAGGAGGAGGAGGAGGAGTTCCCCTCCAGTTCCCAAAGGCGCATCAGCAGAAACGTGCAGGTCGGAGAGGCCCCGAGCAGCCCACGGGAGGAGGGGACAGCGGAGGCCCACGCAGAGCTCGCACGGAGCGACAGGAGCGAGGGGAGACGCAGGGGACCAGCACACAGAGCAGCCACGGGAGGGAAAACTGGGGGCACCGAGACGCTCCCCCGGGACACAGCGGCCCCCGAGCGCCCTCCCTGCACCCCTGTCCCCCCGCCAGCCTCCTGCCCCTCGGGAGCGCCCGGCCTCGGCGAGGCCGCCAGCACGGCCTCCTCTTTCCAGCCAGGGCCTGGGGCGTTGCGCACTTATAAAGCAAGAAAAAAGCAAAATGCAAGAGCTCAGCCCCTTCTGGTCGTGCCTTCTTTGCAAACATCATCTCAAATGCTCCGACCAAGAGCAGCAGGCTTTAATTTTTATATGTGACGCTAAATACAAAGATGCTTCCGCTGTCATTTATATCAAGCAGGAGCAGCTCCTGGTTTAGCTGTGGCTCCACCGAGCGACTTACCCAGTTCTTTAGATCCTTGGCTCTCACTGGCCAGCTCTCCCATTTTAACCAGAGCATCAAAGTATCCTTTCGCTGCATATGTCATACCTAAAAGCATCAAAAACAAAATGCAGGTTACCCTCTGATTGCTATTGCAGCTCCCGTGGCAGCGAATCCGTGTTAGACACGGCACAAAACAGACGCAGGTTTCACTTCAAAGGCTCAGCCCCACCGGGAGGGACGGGACAACAAACAAGCAGAACTGCTGAAGGAGGAACGCGCCGAGCACAGAGGAAGGCTGCAGCAAGATTAGAGAGTTATTTAGGAGGAAAAAGGTATATGTAAAGGCTAGGTGGCTTTCGTTCCTGGATAACTAAGCAGCCTGCTTAACACTGGTCACAAAAATCACTGCAAAATAATTGAATATCAGAGACTTCCATTACAGTTCAGGCTTGTTTGTTGACATTCCAGCTCCACACTTCTCTTTAATCAGATAAGCAGGGGGTTTCCTCTCATCACGAGAACATGTTGTACAGCTTTTGCTCCTCGGCATCAAATTAAGTGCTGAAGTCTCTTCCAGCAGGAGTTACTGATGAGGTCGCTTCCTTTGGAGGCCTCCACCAGCTCCACGATCCAAAATAAGGGATGACCAAAAAAAAATATTTTAAAGATTGCAGGAGGATCTTGGGCTTCAGAGAGCATCCCAGTGGGATGTGCGAGATACAGGAACCCACCCATCGTGCTGGTTTACAGCAAGGGATGGTGAAGGAGCAGCGTGCCTGTCTTCACAGACAAAAAGGGCACATTATAAACAGGCAGCAGCACCTAAGTTATTAGAAGATGCATTATCAGTATAGCATTGCAGAATCAAACCCTCAGTCCCTGGTGCAATCTGTCTTCCTCCTGTTCAAATCCTGCTTCTCCTCCCCAGGGAAAACTAACTGCTTCGCTGCTGCAGGAGACTGAGCAGGGACCGGGGAAGCCAAAGAGGACCCGACCTGCAAGGCCAGGTTCGTTAGCAGCATTTAACACAGCTGGGGAACTGCTGCAGAGTTAGGCTTAAGCGCCAGGGCTCAGAGAGCAAGCGGAGCCTGGATCCCTGTGCACGGATTCAGACGGATGCACTTCCATCCCGTGGAAGCCGACCCATTAAAACCCACTTAAGAACAACACCGAGCTAGCAGGAAACAAATGCATTGGCACAGGGGAGCACCTGCACCTGAGAAAGGCAGAAGGCTGCAGCTTAAAAGACACTTCATGAAGACATTGAGGAACCTTGTTTGACTTGTGGAAATAAAACTGGCTCCAGGCACAAAACAAGAACACAGATTCATCCTAAAGGTCATATTTCAAACACCATTATTTAGAAACAGCAGATCAAGTATTTTTTTTTCCACTGGTTTAAGATTATGACAGGCTTTTCCCTTAGAGGCATTTTCACTGAACCAATTTAAAAAAACAAAATCCAAGAGACATGTGCAATGCAGTTTTCTGAAGGCAACAGCAGCCTCTCTGAAGCAAAATTTACTGTACGGCCAAATGAAGCCTTCCTTAAAACAGGCAGATCAGAATTGAGCTAAATTGGGACAAAGTGGTATAGGAAGTCATTTTCAGTCAGATAATCCAGTTTTGTTTTTATCAATTCAATTGACTTTTAATCAGTTAAGTCTACATCTCTGTAATGGCTCTCAAAAGGACCCACTCTTCCAAATCAAGAGCCCTCTTCCAAGTTATTAGGACTTGCTCCTCCAAAGCGCCTGAGCACTCTGATGTTTAACCTTTCAGTGGAAATAAAACCTTAATTCTGAAGATTTGTAAACATTTAAATCCAGAGAAGCTTTGTGGACTGGAAATGTTTGTCACCCAGCTGCCAGCCACCATTTCAATGCTCAAACCCTTCCCACCACCTTGCCCAGGACATCCGCCCTGTGCCTCCCCAGCAGGTCAATGGGATGAGCTGATGTTGATGTTGGGACCTGTCTCCACACTCCCATCCCTTCACTCCCCATGGAAAGGAGCCTCCGGAGCTGGGGGGCGATGCTGCCCCGTTGCACCCAGGTACCCTCACAGGGGGTAAGCAATAAACGCCCAGCAGGGCAATTCCACTTACTTGCTAAGGCTTTTTCGTAGGTCTTCCCCATAGAAATGAAATTCCTGAGGCTGGGATTGAACTGCTCCATGATTGTCTAGAGGAAGCAAAAGAAGAGGGAGATGAGGCACGGGCGGAGAGGGCGGGCAGGTCTGCGAGAGGATGCTCGTCTTGCACCAAAGGGCCTGGGTTTAACCTAGTCTCCTTTGCGACCCCCCTGCAGAGGGAGCCACGGCAGAGCCGATATCCTTTCACTCTGGACAAAGGGACCCAAAGCGCTCGCGGGGCGCGGGCAGGACAGCGCAGAGGCAGCCGGGTCGCTCCGCGCCCCAGGCAGAAACGCCCGGATCCGGAGGGCCGGGGAAGCCGAGCGGTCCCGTTCTGCCAGCCAGCTGCTCGAGGCAGCAGCAGGGACCAGAGCCCAGCACCGGGGCTTAGTAAAGCCGTGCACAGTCACACCCTGCTCTCAAAGAGCCGCTGGCACGTCCCTGCGGCCCAAAGCACCGCAGCCAAGGTGTCGCACGACACCCATGGTGGGGAGCCTTTTCCACCCTCCGCCTTCAGGTCCTTATCTAACGGAGGACACGGGTGATGGGGAAGGCACAATCGGATCACAGAGACCACGGGGCCCAAGGGGACACCAGGGTTGGGGTCCCAGACCCGCGGGAGCTCTTTGGGGTGCCCTGGGCTCCGGCCGGGGCAGGAAGGCGACAGACACGCACTCGTGCCCAATAAGCCGATTAAGCATCTGTCACCTCCTCCGACGCTGGCCCTGCACTGGAAAGCTTATTTTCTGCCGGGGCATTTTGATCTCCCGTTCCTGCTTCCTGCTCCTTGGGGAATGCGGCGGTTCCGGTCGCTTCCACGGCACAGACACAACAATGGACCGAACACCATTGTCCCCAACGCCGACGAGGCCGGGATGCCTCCGCAGCGGCTTCCTGCAGCCCCACGCGCGGCCCTGCGAAGGGCAGGACGTCCCGGGAACCCAACGGGCCGGACCTGGAGCCCGCTGGAGCTCTGCAGCCCCGCGCGAGCCGCGTGCCCGCGGGACGGCACCGAGCGGCTCGGGAACGCGCTCGGCTCCCAAGGGGAAAATGAACCTGCAGCAACAGGCCACGTAATGAGTTGTTTTCCGTAATTGCAGGAGACAATTGCACAGACGTTAATTAACACTGCCAAGGAGGGCTCTGCCGCTCCCACCTCACGTTCGGCTTCCAAGGAGCTACCCGGGCTGCACCAGGTCTGCACCGGCTCCCCCACGGCGGCAGAGCAGCCACCCGAGCCCCCGGGCACCCGCACCCTGGCAGGGCCCGGGAAGCTGCCAAGCAGGGGAGGCTCTGCCTTGTGCAACCGCTGAGCAAACAGGAGCATCCTGCTCCTGCAAAAACGCTGCAGCCTCCTCGTCGTGCCCCGTGTTGCAACACCGGCACGGCCGCCCGCACCGGGCACCGGCAGAGCGGGAACGAGCACCGGGCACGCAGCCCCGGGCACCAAGGTGCCTTTCTCCACCTTGCAACAACCGAGAACTTCAGTAAAAATAATTAAAAGAAATGACTTAGGCCAAGGAGTCTGCCCAGCGCTGCCCCTTTCAAAGCACCCGGGGTAGAAACACCCGTGCTTGTTTCAGGGGAGGTTTCCTCGAGCTGGCGAGAAGGCAAAACCAGATTTGCAGGACAGAGCAGCAAAGCCAACATTCAGCAGAATCGGGTAATGAAAGCAAATCTCAATCTCCCTCGAATTCTGCTCCATCAGCACCACCGCAAGTTGTTTGCCTTCCTCATGCTGCCCGGGCAGAGGTTAAAAAAAATTCCGCGGAGCAGCCCCTGGCAGCTGCGGCCGAAAGGGCTTTGCTTTGTTCGCCGGGTAATGCCGCTCAGCTCCCCGGCACCGCTCGGGCTTTATTCAGCTGCCAAAAATGAACCTAATGCAAAGCACGAGGTCTCCAGGACGCAGCTTGCGGAGTGGGAGAGGGGGAGAAGAGTCAAGAGGAAATAAGTTTCCCCCATCAAAGGGCACCGTGCGTCTCCGGTGACAGCGGACAGGGACCTGCTGCTGCACGGGCTCCGCAGGCAGCCCGGGAGGAGATGTTTCAGCCCCGCGAGAAGGCAGCTGGAGCCCATCCGCACCGCGTCCGGCCTCTCCAGCACAAGCCACAGCCTCGGCGCGCGTCAGAGCGCCGCAAACCTCCCGGGAGGGAAGGGGCTGCGCGACTCCCCCGCGCTCCGGCACTGCCATCCACGAGATGCTTCCGAAGTGGGGCACGGAGAAGGGAAATGAAGCGCCAGCCGGGGCTCCATCCGCGAGGGCAGGGTGGTCATTGGCCAGGGAAAGGGCTGCTCCGGATCCCGTGGGAGCCGGGGACACCGCAGGGGAGCGGGAGGCTCCACGTCGGGCCCAGGCGGCCGGGACGAGCCCCCGCAGCACGAGCTGTGCTCTGTGCAGCTCGGGGCGCTGCTGCCGCTGCCACCACGTGCGGGGTACCCGCCTGCAGGGACTGCACAGCCCACGTGTGACCGTGCCGGCCGGGCAGCACCCCGGGACCTCCCTGCACCGCACAGCACTACGGGAGCAGCCCTAAGGAAGTGGGCTGCTAAATGGGTCACCCCACCTCAGCAGCACCTTTCATTCCTTCCACATTAATATTTCATGCCCAAGCAAACCCCACTGCTGCTTCCCTGCCCTGCGCCTTCAGGCCGGAGCTCTGGCGTTTTAGGAGACCAAGTGGCTGCTCGAGGCTCCTGCTGCACCCAGTCACTCCCGGCACCGTGACTGCCCACGGGAGCACCCGCGGAGGTTACGTGAGCCCCAAATCCCGGCGGCCACCAAGGCTCCGTGCGGAGCGAACGCTTCCAGCAGGAGCGGCCGCCCCTGTGCCCCCCATGCCCCCCAGCCCGCTCTGAGTGGGCGCCCGTGGCCCCAGAGCCCCACGCCCCCTGGCAGCCCCACGGGACCCCAGCCCAAAGCCGGCCAGCGTGACCGGGGCTCAGGACAATCTCTACGGGACAAAGTCCATGAGCAGCGGACGCCAGGAGAGCAAACAAGAACCAGAGCTCCTGCCTAAAGCCACTTAATAGCCACCCGCTCCGGGGTGGAGGGGGAGGAAGGTGGATTCGGGACTCGAGGGGCACTCATGGTGGGTATTTGGGCTCAGGGTAAGGCCGAGATGGACCCGCATGGAGCACCAATGTGGGAGATGCCGCCCTGACCAGCAGCAGGGCTGGAGAGGCGACCCGAGGCAGCAGCGTGAGAAGCACCAGAGCCCAGGATCCTCCCACGGGAGGAGGCTGAGGCTCAGCCCAGCCAGGCAAAGGCTCCAAGACCCCCGCAGGGCAGCGGCCACGGGAGCAGCACCCACACAGCACGGCAGCACAGGCAAAGCCAGCGGGGCCCCGTCCCCAACAGCGCTGCCTCTGCTGCAAGCCACGGGGGAAGCAGCTGGGGCCGCCTCAGACAAGAGATCAAACTTCCTTGTAGCACATCCCGCTACGCAAGCTCCGGCAGTTTTGAGATGCATCACCCCAGCAGAAGTCGGAGACCACAGGGCAGCCGCGGGAGGAGGCGCAGCCACCGCAGTGCCAAGGGGCAGTGCCAAGGGGCCCCTGCAGCCCTGCGGAGCTGCCAGGCAGCGCAGAGCCTCGGGGCAGACAAGCTGCACAGCCCACAGGGATAAACCAATTTTGCAGCTCTATAAACCCCCCACCCAGGTCCTGCCACTAAGGGACAATCCTGGTCGCACGCTGTGACACGCTGCAGTCAGCAGCACAGCAGCCACAAGTGGCAGAGGGGCCAATGCCCACAGGTCCCAACCATCACCATCACCACAGGTCAGCAGAGCCCCAGAGAAGCCCTTTCCCATGCCCAAGGTGCACGAGCACCCAGTGCCCTGCGCCCCAAGCTGCAGGAGAGCCCGAGTGCCCGAAACCGGGGGGCAGCACAGATGACTTCTGGGGCCACCTCCTTGGTCTTCAGTCACAGCACATTTTCTCCCTGCTGCCAAACACCAACCACCCACCATTTCCCTTCTGATTCACTCGAATAAGAAAGTCTCCCCTTCCCTCTGGACTGGGAGATAATGAGGCGAGAGGCTGTTGTGCTGGCAATAACATTTATTACATCTGATGTGCGGCAAATGACTCTCAGAAATCGCGCCTGCTGATGGGTGAGAAAATTGGGTTTTGGGTTTGGGGTGTTTTTAAGCAAACCTTTCTTCAAAGGCAGAGCTATTCATACACCATTGCAAAACAATCTTCCACATGAAGAAATAGCTTTAAAATGAAATGGAAATTAGATGATAAAGTGCGATAATCTAATCCGCCATGGATGAGGCGGACGCAGCCTCATCAGGAGGGGAGGAAGCACCGACAGGCCCCGCTTTGCGCACACGGGTGGTTCTGCACCGGGGCCACCGCTTCCCGTTTGCGGGAGCGGAGCTGGGAGCCCACGGGGAGCCCACGTGTGGGGGTTGCATCCCCCCCCGAGCCCTGACCCAGGGCAGGGGCTTCGCGCCCCGCACTGCCCCAGCTGCCTGGCGAGGGCCACGGGGATGAATCAGCGAGCGGGAAGGTGGGATGGCGCTGGCGGAGGTGCCGGCTCCCCCCGGCCCCCTCGGCAATTACTGCACGTGTAGGCAGCGGGCGCAGCGGCAGCGCTGGCGAGGGGGCGGCTGCCAGCTCCGCACCAGCTCCCCGGCGCAGTCATCCCAGCGCCGGCGCTGCTGCTGGCGGATAATTGCCCTGGGCTCCCGGAGCAGAACGCCCTGGGAGGCTCTGCGGAGAGGGGACGCCCGGCACTGCAGGGGCCACCCGAAGCCAGGGCCACCCAGAGCCACAAGCAGCCACGGTGCCGCTGCCACCAAGCCCCAGCGGTGACACCTGCGACCAAGCAGGACGGAGCTGCTGCCCCTGCGCCGGCTCTGCCTGGAGGGCCGAGCCCGGGCACTTCCACAGGGAGGCACTTCCAGGACGGCCTCTTCCTCCCTCTGCTTCCGAGCAAAGCAGGGAAAGGCCAGAGGAACCCAGAACAGGTCAAATAACGACCAGACCTTGCACAGCAAGAAGTTGAAGCATGAAGGGCGCTGGTTTTCACTTGTAAGCACCAAAGTCTGTCAGCCATGGCAAGATCACAGCACCAACGCTGTCCTCGAGCCTCCTGCTCCACATCCTAGGAGATTTCAGGACTCAGAGGAACAAGCCAACATCTCGTTTCTGCACACCCCATGCAACACATCTGCAGAAGCCCAGGGAAGTGCTGCCTTAGAGCCGAAAAGCCACCACGCTCACTAAAGGAAATGCAAATACAGTCTTTACCATCTTCCTCTAATTCTCAAACCCAAGAAGGCAGACGTAGGCTAAACCAGCCAACTTTGCCTTCAGCTCCAAGTTCTCCTTCTCTACCCTGCAGCTCTTGCAAACTCCCACAGAAACACCGAGGAACTAAAGTGTTAACAAAGCACTAGGTAAAAGCCATCACCTTTAGCCTCCCTTTGATGCCAGCAGCTCTCGGGCAGGTGGGACAACGTGTGCTCTTCACGGCTGGTGCTTTTGTGTTGGGCGAGCCAAAGGCTCCTTGCTCTGTACAAGGATGAGGATGGTCAGAGGTTGGCACGACTGACCTTCACCCTCCGTTCCTTAGGGGAATGGACATTTAGACACGGTTGTTATCAAGGCAGAACCTCCCCAAAGTTTCCCCCGGCCAAGGCAAACACGCTGCTTACAGCAAATGGAGTTTGGCTCGGGACAGCCAAGACAAACAGCGCGGCAGATCCCCGGGGTGGCCGAGCTGCACACCAAGCTCGTTAGAGCTGCACAGAGGCTCCCAGGGTGATGCCACCTGCACCACGAACTCCCCATTAGCACAGCTGGGAGCCAGAGCACCTGCCACAACTGGGACCTGCAGGTTCAGGCTGGAGCCAGGTTGCTTTGGGCACATCACAGCCCTGAGCTCTGCTTGTCCCCACTGCAGCTTCAGGGCACCCAGCCACCCCACTGAGCCCAGGGCTCTGTGTTGCAGCAGGGGAAGCAACCCAGGCAGCACCATCTAGGCCCAGAACAACCAGCACAGCTGCAAACTGGCACCTCAGACATGTTTAAGGATGAACTGGACTCAGACACTCAAACCTTATCTATAGCTAAGCGGCCAAGCCCTGAAGACAAAGCTAATTCGTTCCTGAGTCAGTGGCCAAAGATTTTACTGTCACCAGATCGACCTGAACTCAACCCTAACAGCACAAGGTGACAGAGGTCATAACTTCACTACTGAGATCTTTTTGGACTAAGCATTTATATCTGAGTTTTACTCATTGACTGCTCACCAGTAACTCAGGTTGACCAGTCGGCCGTGCAAGCCTGCCAGTTTAATGAATGACATCCTGCGTTATATGTTAGACTAGAAAGATTTTTATTAAACTTGACCACAGGGCCCAGCGGAGCAGAAACCACTTCCTCCACGAGGCAAATTAAAACACATAAAATATCTTCTTGCTCATGACACCAGCAGCAAAACAAACAAATCCAGGAGACTCGCAGGTTTCAGCCGTAACCAAGACACAGCAGTAGCTGCCGACTGGGGCGTCTCTAGAAGCAGGAGAGGATCACCGCGGCTTGGCCAACCCGTCCGGCACTGCAGGATCACCGGAGAGCCCCGCCAGGCCACGCAACAAGGACAGGGACACCTGTGCTGCCGGGACCCTGCTAGCGGAGGCCTCCCAGGGAGGCAGCTCCTGGACTCTCCCTTCCCAAAGCACCAAGGTGGCTCCATCCCGGCTTCCCCACTCTCTTCAAGAGACTCCTCCCGGAGCCGCCCTCAGATCTGGCTGCGAGGCGGCAGCCAAGCGGCCGTGCGGGGACCCCGTGAGAGCCGGCGGCGGCAGCGGGAGCGCAGCCCCGAGCCCGACCCGCGGCGGAGCCGGCGGCACCGGGGGCAGC
>JAVCKT010023076.1:0-16238 GCA_032273925.1 Rhynchotus rufescens
TGCTTGAGCAGGAAGGTTGGACTAGATGATCTCTAGAGGTCCCTTCCAACCTTGAATATTCTGTGATTCTGTGAACTAATATGTGGGTAAAGGAAGATATAACAATTAGCAATATTTACCAGTCGGAAAGCTTTCATCCTTTGGGATCTAACTCTCTTCCCGCTGAGATTTGTCAGACCTTTGCTACTGACTGCAGTAGCGCCAGGATCACATCCACAGTTGCTTGGCTTTTTCGTTTTTAATTAACATCTTTTTTTTTTTTTATCTTCTTTAATCTGGATTATAGTGATGAATGTCTAGTATTTTTAGAAAGAATTCTGTGGGAAGACTTAACATGTCAAGTGTTGGGAAATCCCTTATGACCCCTATTCTGCATAGGGCAGGTTATAATTTCAGGATATTAATGTAAGAAACCAACTAGATTAATAATAATGAAGCAAGTGCCAGGGCAATCAACACAATAAATTTGGTTAAATTTGGTGAGTTTATTGTGTTTGAATTCTTGTCAACTGATTTGCACCTGCTTCCTCAGACGTGAATTTGACCCAGACTCTTAACATATCTGTCCCTAAACAACTTAACGAATCACAGTGACAAGAAATCCTATATCTTCATTATGAATCCCTGTATAATGGAATCACATTCACTATTTCACTGGCTTTTTATTATCTCCTTGGATTAGCTTCAGACTCAAAATTAGCAAAAAGACATTTCAGTGGGATCAGTGGAGTTCCTGAGGTATAAACCTTGTGAAGGACGTCTGTGTCACAGGGGAAATTCTTGTATTTCATTGAGCTGTAGTTGAAATATCATTTACCCAATTCAAAGTGATTTAAATTTATGCCAGCATCAGGGACTGCATTCCAAAATGGCTCAACAGTTCCATTCACAGTGCTTCACTGGAACTTTTTACTTATTTTCCCGTCTCTAAAATTTCCACTGAAGTTTAGGAGTGATTAAAAAAATTCAAATTCAAAGGGAATTTTATTTAACCACACAATTTTCATCTCCTCCTTCTCTAGCTCCACTAAAATGACAGACAGCTGGTAAGGAGCCAGTTGAAATTTTCAAATTTATATGGGCCATGAAAATTATTTTACCTAATTCTGGGATTCCCTAGAAGAGTTTTTCACAACTTCTAAAGCTCAGAGAGTCCTTCCTGTGAATTATCTCCATGAATAGCTTTCTCCCAAAACATGACTTTCAATAACAGCACTGGAAACTTTGTCTAAGGTAAGACCTGGAGATTTCCCTCTCCTGAATATATCCCTTGCCCCAGTAATGCTCAGGGAAAAAAAAAAAAAAAAAAAGCTGGATGTTATGCAGGGTTTGAACCTTTTGTTACTAGTGATGTTGTCACCGAGAGCTGAGTTTAGACCAGCAAATTGTCCTGCTGTAGACATAGCCAGAAAAACAGCTGACACCCTTTGATCTTATGTAATGTCCATGTCAATATTTTTTCTCCTCTTAGTGGCCTCCCAGGAGGCTGAGCAGGCCACTTGATTTTCCACTAAAACTATATCCACATTCACTTTTGGAACGAGTTTTTATCGAGGTTTCAGTATTACATATTTGCTCACTGTTACCTCCTCATCCCCGAATCTCTGCAAGGAAGCAGATAAATGCACCAGGAAGCTAATAAACGCTCCTGTCATCCCAGCTATCGAGGTTATTGTGATGAATTGGGAAACATTTTTTGTGGTTTTATTTGGTGGCCATTACGCACAGGCTTCAATGTATACACGCAAAGAGAATAACTATCTAGAAAGGTTTAATGATACTTGTGGAGCAGTCAACCATTATTCTATGCTGTCACTTTCTACTACCTGAAAGACTCGGGTTAATATAATGATTGAGTGCTTCCACTTTATGCCATATGCAGTAGTGGTATTGCTCTGTTCATCATATGTAATATTATCTAGCAGTTGTAAAGTACTTTACATGTGCACTGTGCTTTATGGCCATTAACTAATTAATCCTCACGGCAGTTCAGGGAGGTAAACAAGTAGATGGGATCACCTGTTATTATCGCATGGCTCTGCTGTCACGCTTTGTTTATGCACGTGCCTGTTTATCCTGCATTGTCATATATACAGGGTCAATAAAACCAGTTCTAAATAATGAAAGAGAAGAGGAGCCTCTTGCTTTTAGCAGCAGATATTGCAATGTTTTTCTATTCAAAGTGAGCTGGTGTTATTAAAATGTTCAGTGAACCCCAAAGAGAAGAATACAGCTTGTATAGGATATAATACATATAGAGAAGAATATCTACTTCATAGGCCAGATATTCTGCGAAGCAGGCAGTAATTACTGCGAGCAAAAACAAGTCAAACAGGAAAAGCTGAACTGAACTGTAGCAGCAGAGCTGCAGGGGTGCACGTAGCTCCCTGGTGCTCTGGAAGGATGGGCTTCAGACCACGTAGCGTTCACCTCCCTGCTTGTCCACTCTGCTTTTCGGAGCATGCCAAGGCAGTTTGATGACACAATCCTATTAGCATTCAATACTATTTATATTTTTGATTTTTGTTACCTTTTTATGGCACGTTCAACATGCTAACATTGACAATATACCTTAGTTCGTCAGTCTGATCTGCAGAGAAGTAAACACTTAGCCTAAGTGGCTTCATTTTACCATTCTGCATAATATTGTATATTTATTTACATTTACCATATATCTGCTATATTAATTTAGCTTTGATGTGTATTGCTTTTAGCATTACAAAAATTGTCATGGAATTTGGTTGGCGTTTTCATCGTGGCTCTTTGATGTCTTGAAAATAGATGGTCTGGAATGAACATCCTTTTGCCTAGTAAAAAATACAAAAAATTGTCACAGATTGAACACACACCAAAAAAAATCTCCTTAGTCTTTCCATGAGCTTTTGGTGGTTTAATTTAAAGAGCTTTTGTTCTACAACATCAAAGCTCATACTAGCTTATTTAGCAACCCCCTAGGTACGTGTCCTATAGGAGCCTGAGCTAAGAAGATGTGTGCTGATAGAAGATGCTGGCCAGCAGTGCGGGCTGTGGGAACTGGTGGCAATGACTGTGTTTTTGCAACAACATTGCAGGGAAGAAAAAGTGGCAAGTAGAGAATTAAAAGAGTCAAAATTCTGAATATTAAGAGTGTTGGGGAAAAAAAAAAAAGCTATACTCCATGAGCAGTTACATTGTGGAAGGCTGTTATTTGTGTCAGCTTTGTTATTGTAGTACATTTCTCAGCAACAACATTCTCAGTTGAAACTAATTCCTGATCTTTCACTTTCCAGTTTGGCAGCAGTTGAGTTAAAATAATATTTTGCTTATGAATCTGGCACACAAGAATATACTACAATTTCAGGCTTAGAAAAGTAACCTCAAGATGGTATTATAAATTGGCTAGGCTCAGAATAGGGGCAGATGATTAGATTCTAGTGTTTCCTGCTGAGTGGTACATACTTGTTTTGCAATACAATTTTGAGTCAGAGATTTCAAACAGAACATGCAAGTCCTCTACAGTCACCCAGTATTGTTGATTTTTTTTTAATATTATTGATTTTCCGTCTGTGCAAATCCAGTGCTCTCAATATATTTTAGAAATGTTATAGCAGAATGCTGCAGAATTGGAGTTTTAATTAAAATTACATTCAGTTCACCAAACGACTTAAGTGATTTGTAGTGAGGCACAGCATTTTCCTAGTTTTACTCTATTCCTAGCATCATTTTCTCCAAGGAAAAAGTTGTATTTCCATAAAGCAAAGAGCAGTAATAAGGTATTATAGGTTTTGTGTTCACCCTTTGCCAAAGACAATGACTTATCCTATGCATGTTTGTTCTGTATCCAGGTAAACAACCTTCTGTTAAATATAGGGATTTTTCATTCAATTTTCAGTCTGTATATTTTATAGTTCTAACTTAATAGTAATATTTTGACATTTGATTTTGAAGAAAATTCTTAAGTATTTTATATGCTTAAAATTGACGTTAGGAAAAAAAATAAGCCGAGTTTGACTCCTATTAGCTTTCTCTGTTAATTTTTCTCCTAGGTCTGTGGAGTAGTAAGCACTAACATTGCAAGAGGGATGTATTTCCTCACATCAGTGCCTTGTTAATGCCGTTCATTAATCTAGAACCAGGAGCTTGATCAGAGGTGGTTAGATTTTCCATATTTCCATGGAGTTTGGGTGACAGCTTACTTAGAGCGTCAGAAATCAGATCTCATTGCGTTGTCATGTCATTTTTAACGCTGATAAAATAGCAGAGCCTGCGTGTGAACTCACAGCCTGTAAATGCAATTGGAGCAGCACAATCCCACTAAGTCCTATCATCCGCCTCCAGGAAACGGAAGTTTTATGCTTGTTTTCAGTCAGGCGATTAGCGTTTTACTGCATGAAGCGCCCGTGACTTGTGCTCTATCGGAGGCTACGCTAGCGTTTACTTTTTGCCTTAAAATGAGAGGGTTTTATTTTCAATTTTAAGCACTATAGCTTCACAATTTCTGTGTGCCAGGAGTGTGATGAGGCTCAGGTGAGGGTGAGTGTCCTGCAGTGCTCCAGCCTGCAGCTCAGGCAGCTCACACAGGCTCGCGCGTGCAGCTTCCTGGGCTATGCTGGGGTCTCATACAAAGCCTAATTTGCTTCAAGCATCTTGCACACTTTTAAACAGACCTGGTTATCATCTATCTATTGCTTCACCACAGCACAGGAATTTGAAGGTCATAGTCAATATTTTAAAATGCTATTGAAATTATTTATTAATGCTTTATAAATAAATTTGCATCCCCCAGTGTGATAGGGGATTTTTCAGTATATGAAAGTTTTCAGTATATAAAGCAGTCAAATCTTTACATTAGCTTCTTTTAAAAAATTTAAATACAAATATTTTTTTTCTTTCAAAATGTTGTAAAAATCCTTTTATGTGGATTAGCTTTTCTACCTCAACCAAGCAAGGAACATTGATGTATTAATGGTTTTTGTTTTGTCTTCTGATAAACCTAGATGTATTTTTTGTGATCGACCGGGATTACTGCAATGTCAGGCAACTAGTGAGAGCTGCTGCTGCCGCCGGCTAGGCGAGCACAGGGAGCTCCCGCAGGCCATAGCTGCTTTCTTGATGGGTTTTTAGATATCTAAAGAACTAGTAAAAATAATAGATCTGTCCTCCTCATATTCATTAAATTGTAGATGGGATACAATGTAAAATGATAATTACAAAAATATTTGTTTGAAAGGTGGCTTTATCCTCCATGCTGTTGAGGATGGAGAAGGTGATACAGAACTAGACCTTCAACTGAGGTGGATGGATAAACCTCTCTTGTGTCCTGGGCACTGCACATTTTCCATCCCCAAAGACCAGGCCTAGAGTCGTCTGGCAAACCCGTGCGCCTCCTATAGATGAACGCGCGCTCCAGGATGCTTCCACGTTCTCTCTGGGGAGAATATCAGCTGCTTCTTGAACAATGCGGTAGGGAAAATTAAGCATTGAAAATATCAGAAAGGTTTCTTTTAGAAAAAGTTTATTCTCAAAGAAGCAATTTTTTTTTTCTGAAACTAGCTTGTATTCAAATGGGTATCCTATTCAAATGAGCTGGATTTTTTTGATAGTGTTACGTGCATCTATAATGAAAGCAACGTGAAAATAGCATTCAGAGAATTTCACAGTGGGGGTTATAATTGTGCTCACTTAGGGGCTTGTTCTGCCATTGATACATGCGCCTCGCTGCCATTAACAGCAATATGAGTTTCCCGTGCTTTCTGACGGCAGGACCCATTCGTGTTCTGAGTGCTGCCATCCTACCGTGCCTACTGTGATAATAGCAGTATCATATTGCCGTGATAATAGAGGCATCGCTGGAGCTAAATTAAGCTTCCCAGAACCAGAACCACGCTAGGAGAGGCAGCAGCAGCACCTGAGCGGCGGTGGGAGCGGCTGTGAAGACTTAGGGTAGTAGAGCAGGGGGCTCGCAAGCTGGTGGCCCCTCTGTGCATTTTGGAAGGGGATCCCCAAGTAGTGCATGGTAGGAAGGCCCAGCTGTGTGTCACTGTGCAAAGATCACAGCTTGCCTTTCTTTGAAAGGAAATGTGGATGCCACTGGAAGGGAGGAGGAAAGCACTTTAGAGCCCTGAAACATCTGGCTGGTACTGTGCTGGATGTTGCTAAATGGACAGCAGCTCCGTCACATTCAAGGTCCTGCCCCAGCAAACCCACGTACGGGATATGGGGCACCTCTGACCTTTCCCGTCGCTCCGAGGTCAGGCTGCTGCCCTCTGCTCGTCCTGCAGCCCTGCTGCAGCGAGAGCCCCCAGCCTGCGCCCTGGCAGCCGCAGAAGGGCCAAGGAGAGGCAGCTCCGAGTGGGCTTCTCCCTTGGAGAGATACTGCTAGTGAGTGGCCAAGGATGCTTAAATCGGCACTGCTTATTTACCCGCAGAAATACAGTGATTGTAGAGAAGAAAAATTAGTTTAAAACAACAAGCATTATGCACTTCACCTTCCTTGTTGAATGTCAGTCAACATTTCTGTCCACATTTATAGTCCTTCTGATACCACAGTTAACCACCTATCTTGGAACAGGGTCCCTTGTGCTTTTCTGCAGTCGCTGCTTGTCCCTTGACCTCAGGACCTCAGATTTTCATCTCCTTCTGAGCTCTTTGCTTCCACTTTGCCATCTGAAGCTGTCTTCTGTTACGCAGAGGCCTCGTCTCTTACCTGTGGACCTGCAGAGAGCTCCTGTAGGATTTAACCCTTGGAACCATGTAGCATATCAACAATCAATAGACAAAAGGAAATATAATGTGCATGGTAATATAATGCAGTTGCATCCGCATTCACAGGCTTGCCGTACCCTATGTCCGAAATCCCCATATCCATCCTTGGTTTTGCATTCTAACATGCAGGAATTGCCACAGAATCAAATCTCTGATTTATGTATCGATGAATGCCACAGGTAAAATAATATTCCTAATAAAAGTCTTGCCTGGTGTCAGATGTGCATAAAGATCCTCAAGTCTTTGAATATATCTGTTCAGAGCAGCCACTGCCTCCTTCCTTTAGATCATTAGCATGCTCTTTCTTCTGCATGCATGGAAGTTGTTTTGGAAAGACATTTGAATGCTGTATACAGTCTGGAAGCATATTTAAAGCTGTTGCTTTCGATTTTTCTTTTAATTCCTTGATACCATGGCTAATGTAAAGGACATGGATTGAAGAGGGGATCTTCTCTTCCTAGGCAATGTGTTATTGATGAGCTGGCATTTGCCCTGTGGCTCTCCCCCAGGATTGCTTACATCTATTACTCACCCACATCGATTGGTTAATTTGATAATTCTATCACCAATCAGCCTGTGTCTGACCTTTTGCCATGGCAATGATGGCAGAGTCTTCATTTTTACATTGCAGGCCCGCGAGATTGACCTTTCTGAGGAGAATGTCAAGGCATCCCTTGATCTTAACCTGTCACTAAATTTGTTAGAATTACACTGTCCCTTAACCTTGCTCTATTGTGTGTGTAACGTGCCGGCTACATGGGGATTGTTTTTAAGTTGTGCCAGCCTAACAATAGCACTTGCATAACTAGAACTGAGCTTCCCGTTAGGCAAGCGACCGCTTCCTAGGTAGTAGCTGTCGGTGCCCAGCAGTCTCGAGCGGAACAAATCACCTTGTGTCGCGGTGACCCCTTAAATTGGCGGAAATTTGCATCCTTGTCTCTCGCAGATTGGGGGCCTAAGCTAGTTTGTTCGCCCATTAAGTGCGGGCTCTGCTGTGGGAGATCTCTGGGACACCAAAGAAAATTTTACAGCTGAGCAGAGGAAGCTTCCCTGTCCCTGGTAATGTTCTCTCCTCTCCTGATGTGCCTACAAATACATGGAGAAAGTGCAGATTTTCAGCTTTTCTCTATATCAAGCAAACTATATATATTTTTTTCTCTTTTTTTTTTTATTTTTAGTTTTGCCTTTGGACAAAAACATTTTCTGACACGAAAATACCTGTGGTTATTTCCTGCAGGTCTTCCTACCTGCAGTCTCAACGCTGCACCAAGCAGAATACTGCTTATTCTGTCGGCGCAGCAGGTGTATTTTGCCAGGAGAAAATATAGTCATGCTTAGTGTGCGTCCTGTGCGTTTAGTAACCTGGCTTCCGAGGACACTTCCAATAATCACAATATTTTGCTTGTAGTGCCATGCCCAACTCTGTCACTTTGCAAAATGTGAAATTTGTAATACATGAAATTTATAACATCACAGAGGACAAGAATTGTGGGGGCCTTTTTAAAAGATGTTTGCAACACATCCCTGTATTGGAATGCTGAGTGAGGTCCTTCCCTCTCTTCTTCTTTTCTCCCTCTTCCTTTCCCTTTCCAAAAAAAATCCCTGTTTTCTCCCATGAGGACATTTCAAGGACAACACTTTGTGACTCTGAATGTGTTAATTTATTGTTCAATTCAGCTGAAGGCAGAATACAAAGCAATCTATCCTTTTTATTTATCTTTTTCTATATATGCATATCTGTTTGTACACAGTCCAGTCATTTATGAGGGAGCCATGTTTGGGCCAGTCTACATTTAAAGTTCTTTTTATTTAAAATGCAGATGACAATAGGGGAATGTGCTACCCGTTTTTTATCAGGTGACTAACAGTGAAGAAATATAATTTGAATGAAATCTGTATAACTTCTAATGCTTTCAGAAATTGGAGATTTTCAAACGAAACTTCAGCCTGAAGCAAATTTGAATGGGCAAGTTAGAGGGGCTGTTCTGTTGCTATCTACGGAAGAAGAAATCTTGCATTTGGAAATTGAATTTGTCTGGGCATATAGTGTTTAACTGAGATTGCTGTCTTGTGTTGTATTTATTTCAAGAAACAAATGTAAAATGACTTTGTGGAGAGAAAGCAGTAATTTTTGCCTGAGCAATAACTGTAACCTCATTATAGTTAGCCAAATACTGTTTGTTTTGTAGGAAAAGTGATCAGCATCATAGTAAGCTAAAAACCTGCTCTAAGTAGTCACCAAGTCCCGCATCAAATAGGTTGTTTTGCTGCAGTTAACACACAGTAATCTTGTGCAAAATCAAGTGGAGACTTTATAAGCCAAAAGTTTTATGATATAGTAGCCTGAGTTCTGTACAACGTAGGAGTCTACTTAAAGCTGTGGTAATACAAGTCAAAGTAATTTCAGTTCTAGATAATGTCTGTATACATGTCTTGCATGGGGTGCTTGCAATCAGGCATAGTCCAATTCCTTCTTTGTTTTTTATTTTTTGTTAATTTTAATTAACAAAATTACCAGTGTAACTCTTACAGAGGTGCATGAACTTTTAGCTGTACACTAGTATTTCCTCATTGTGCATGCCTGTATTTATAGTTCATAAACTTATTTGAATTTGGAAGCTGATTTAGTTGAGAGATCATTCACTATTCAACCAAGTGCCAATTCAAAACCAGTTTCTTTATACTGCCTTGCAAGTGCAGCTAGCTTCTGACCTCCAGAATTTCTTCTAATCCCACAGTATTCTTCTTTTAGGAAAAACCTGTGATGTTTGAGAAATTAGTGCAGAGTGGTTTTGGAATGAGAGGCGCTATTGCTAAAAGTGAGGATGGGACTACTGAACTCATTTCACGTGAGATCTGCACCCAAATCCATTCTAAGCCTCCAGAAGTGAAAGGTTACTGCATTAACCACCCGTACACCCCCTGTGTTCACAGTAAATTAAATGAAAACTAAATCTCAGACAGTTTCATATGGGCCAGAACATGCCCCCTGCTAATTAGGAACAACACAGAAAGACTAAGCTAAGAATAAGAAAATTTGTATTAAAAAATTGAAAGATTAAGCCGTTATCTCTCTCTTTGATTTTGAGTAATAGAAACAATCTTCATTGGCTTCAGTGCCTAATCTTAGCTGAGCTTGTGAAAAAGTCTGGTTAAAAAGTATTATTTCAAATGAAGGCAGTGAGAGAGAACACAAACACTAAGAACCTTAAAATTTTAAATGATAAGAGTGTATATAGCAAGATAAAGAAGAAAGGGGCATAGATGGAACAGGACAGACTAACTGCCCCACAGAAAGCAAACTGTTGTTGGGCAATAATGGAAAACGCCTGCCCTGCTGCTTGAAAAATGGGATTTAATGCTCCAAGCCACAGGCTGAAACCATTTTTCACAACTGGGGTTCACTTTTTGATCCCAAAGAGTAATAGATTTCTCTATAAACCGATGACTCTACTCCATATAGTTCTTATTTTATACCCATTACAAAACCGACAGAGAAGAAAATTTCGTTCCTCTCGCCTCCCACGTACCCGGGTGCTTCCCCGCCATCAGGACAGGTTCCCCACTCCTTCCCTGCCGCCCCGCTCCCTTCCTCTCCTCCTGCCCGCGGCAGAGCAGCCGCCGCTCTCCGTGTTTCCCGCTCTCCTCCCGGGAGCAGCGTTTCGTCCATCGCGGGGCTGCTAGGCCGCGATCAAGGCTGAGATCCGTGCAGGGCCGTGGCTACGGCAGCTCCCCTCGGGCTCCGCGGCCGCTCGGGTGCCCAGGCCCCGCTCAGGTTCGGTGCCCTCGTAGCTCCGTGGCTCACGGAAAACACCCCCCGCTCCTCCTTACGAGGGGATTTGCAATTCCCACTGGAACACGGTCACGGCAGCCGTGGCATGGGAAATCACTCAGGCTCCAGAGAGTGCCATGATGTCTTATTGATCCATGAGCACTCTTGGAAAGAAGGATGTAGGGAAGGAAGGCAAGAGGAGGAATTGCCAGCGATGTATGTGCATGTGAAAGAAGTGAAGGAAGTGGGTGGAAACACCAGGATTTAGAGCAATTGGCTTTGTTTCTTTTTTTTTCTTTTTTTGGTGGCAAGTCATATGCAGAAGTGCAAACTAAATGCATTTGGCTCCTCTGACCGCCCTGCACACACACAAACACACAGAATGTCTTAGGGGTCCAAGGCTGCTGCTTAAAAAAAAATACTTTAAAGGCTACTTAAAAACCAAATGGCCTTGTACAATAAACTTAAAATAACATAAAATGAACGAGCTCTTAGATTCCTAGTCCTTTTTTTTGTGTGTTACCTTTTTTTATTTTTTTCTTTTTCTTTTTTCTTCCTCCCTTTCAAACTCCAAGGACATTTCCTTAGAAAATGCTGGAGGAAAGCCCACTGATAACTCAGAAGGTAAAATAACATATGAGTTATTAAAAGGTCTTTTCACAGAAGTGGGATTAATTTCCATATCCCAGAGGAATCCCTGCACACTCTGTTATCACACAAATGGCGTTTTGGTGGGTGGGTTAAAAATTAGTTAATAAAATTAAATTTAAAAGTGTCTGGGCTGTAGTTCAGGAGAGCTAGCCAACATACTTAAAAAATAAAGCCTTTCCTTTTCCAAAGTCAAAGGAAAATCTGCAGCCTCTTTTTCACTTTACGATAGATATTATTTAATACATGTATTTGTATTGAACATCGATAGCAGAACATGCATCAAATAAATTCTGATTCATTTCTGACCCCTGGTAATGCTTTGCAGCTGAATTGCTTCTATTTAAATAGCCAAGGAAAAGCATAGGAGAAAATTGCATTTGCTGTAGAAAATATCTTGCCATTGTGGGGCTTTTATTCCTTGTTAATTATGGACCAGGTGTGTGAAAGGCTACTGTATTTCTAACTTCATTCTATCAATGACAGTTCGGGACTTTGTTAAAATCCTTTTGTGTATATGTCTTTCATAAAATTTTGGCACCATTTATTCATAACTATATATACGTGTGTTCTACAGTACCTGGCATGTGATGAGCTAATAAAAATATCTTTCTTCTTGAAGTATTACATTTACTTATGCAGCTTAGTATTAATTCCCCTAAAAGGAAGAATTACCACTAACTCCTTGGAAAGCAGATAACTTATACCTCTTTTTGAAGCATTGGAGACTTCTAAGGATTTCATTAGGCCATATATTATTTCTTGGGGCACCATTCCACTGTAATAACAGAACAATTTACTCTGAATTGTAGGACTATGGTGCACAAGCTGATATTTTCAAACATTGTGTCGGCTAGGATGTGAGAGAGCATCAAGCCATTTGTTCTCTGTGATTTGTTTTCCCCCAGTGGCCCTAGTAAATAAATACTCGTGCAACAGCAAACAGGGAAAGATGTTGAGATTGCTATCTTTCATGGGGATTAAAATGACAGTGGGTTGAAGAGAAGGCAAATAAAACTTGAGAATTCGGTATCAGTTTTTCTGCAGCTCATGAGGCACACAAGCTTAAACATTTTTGGTCCTTTGACTCTATAAAGTGTCTTTGGACCTTCCCATTTTGCCCAGTCATTACATTGCAGTTCTATTTCTAGTCAAGAGAAACCAGACATTTCTCTCTCTTTTTATTGCATTCCAGGTGGTAGCAGGGCCTTTTAAGCTTTTCTCTTCATCTAAGATTCTGTTTCAGTTCATGTCTTAGTGGACTATTTTTCCCATGCTGGTGATGTGCTTCAACCATATCAAATGAGGTTGCTCTGCAATTTTACAAGCTTGCAATTGTCCAGTAGTGTTTTGCAAACTCCTTCCCTATCAGTGACTTTCTATGTCCAGCAAACACCAGTAATACCTCTTGTTTTAGACATTTTGCTTTGGTTACCCTTACTCATATTGTTGTTATTTTATTTCTTTCCATCTTAAATACACAAGCTCAATCGCGACAAATATAAAATGTTAAACTAGGAATCCGAATACTTAATGCTCGAGCATATGACTAAGTTGCATGTCAGTTTTGTGTATGTGCTTACCTCTCCTCTTTCAGCTGTTGAAACCCAACGTGGCAATTTCAGTTGCACCACACAGAGGTGCACAGGCTAATGGCTGCCCGAGGAGCTTGTCTTAGCACTGCCTCTGTTGCATCTATGAATAGAAAAAACAAGCAGGAATGGAGATTTAAGGGTGATTTCAAATGAGGACTTCCAGTGCTAGTACTTGTTACTGCTGAGAAGTTCTAGCTGTTCCTAAACTCCATGTAGCTACACTATCTGACCATTCCTATCTACTCTTTACTTATGGGTAATTTTTCTTAGTTGCTTTCTCCCTTCCTTCAGGTCTTTCTGTCTTCTAGTCCGATGAACAGTCCTCATATACCACATCCCTCACCCAGTTCGGATCATCATCTTTCACATTTCCCATTGATCCATTTCCTTCAGAGAGCAATCCCACATCTGTCAGAACTGCAAGACTTCATCTCACTTCTACCAGTTCCTCAGGGAGTTTATGGTCCTATACAAATTATTTTCAAAAATGTAAATTGTTCAATAAGCAAGTTTAGCAGGAAATATTACCTTGATAAATCCCCCCATTTCAGTAGCTTAGAAGTATTTGCAGTGACCCTGCTGCAAAGAAGAAAAAAAAAGAGGCCCTTATCTAGGCAGCAGAAATTTTGATCTTCCTCACCTTCCAAACACAGTGTTTAGTATCTGCCTGCTATGGGCTCTGGCGAGTTTGTTTGCACCTTTTGCCAATAGGATTACTATCTCTAATGGTCAAAATAGTTACGTTTGAGAGCAGTGGCAACTTTAGAAAATGTGTTCTGGTTACATGCAAAGCAACCAGCATTTATTAACTACTAGAGAAAAGAAATGTTTAATAAATGAACAACCTGATATTTTCCCATGTACTTTTATCCTTTCATAAATGAGTGCCGGTGAGTACTGCTTTCTACAGAGCACAAAAATGATGCCAAACTGATCTTCTACTTCAGTGCTTGGTTCGTTGTAGGAAAGTTCTTTCCAGCCTCTAACACAAGCAGAACTGTCATCGGCTCTGCTCTGAGAGGGAGCTCTTTACGCTCAGCTTTGCCATCTGTTTTGAGCAGCATGGCAACACCAGGCGAGAAACTCCTGCCAAACCATGTTAACATTTACAACAAGCTTGCTTCGTTAAATAGCCTAGTTGGTCTTATTTACTAAATAAAATAAGTTCTGTCTTTTCAGATTTGATTCCTGATGAGTCTGGTTGTAAGATAGGAGTAAAAGCTTAAGGCCTGAACTTTTTGGCTATTAAAAGGATAAAGTAGTGGTCAAAGATTGTTTCTCTCTTCAGAAGAGAGGAAAAGATGGGATTGTGTAAGGCCTCACAAGCTGAAGGAAGTTTAATTTCTGAGTGCAATCAACCAAGGATTATAAATCTCAGAATTTACTTGTTTCCTGCAAAATTGCAAATAAATTTGGAGTAGCCTTGCAGTTACAGGGAGGTCAAGGCAGGAGCAAACCTACTGAACGGGAACTTTGTTGGTGATCTGCTGCTCTCAGAGCAGCTCACTGAACTGTGATAAAGTGCTTGAGAATACCAGACTTTTAGGAGAAAGGTGAAAGACATCAACCTAACTTAAAACTTGGATAGCATTCTTAAGCCCAAAGGTAATATATGATATAAAGATATGTGATGTAAAAAGTTACTAGACACATAAAATAATAACTTGAGCTTTCTCTAGAAGAAAATCTACTTTATTACTGGTGTGTTCAAATGTTCATATTAAATAAAGTTTGTATGCTAAGAGTGAAATCCTAATGAAGTCAGCAGCAAAACTCTTGCTAAGGCCATAGAGCACTATTTAATTCCATGTATTTCCCAGAACTTCTAAAGTTGCACAACTCAACCCATCATTTACTCCCAACATGTCTGTTGACCTTTATTTTTATCTTAATGGGATTGAGCATAGGACAGCTTGGGTTGGGGACTAAAACCCAAAAATGTTCCTGTGTTTGGTAGATGAGTAGATTGCTCTTCCTTCAAACAGTCAGGATTGAGAAGCTAGGTCTTATATTTCTGCAGGCTTCACTTAATTGTGGGCTTTTTTTTTTTTTTTTTTTTTTTTTTTTATTTTTTTGTTATTTTTTTTAAATAAACATGTCAACATTATTTCAAAACTCAAAAGAGAACAGTTTTGGAGGATACACTGCATCCCTTTGAATTCCATATGCTTTGCATTTTAATCCGATGATGTGTAAGTGCTGTGAGTGTTGTGATTGTCTCTTCAGTGTTGAGAGTAAGATCAGACCTGAAGGTGCTTCACTCAGTGTGAAGGACTTTGTGATGCTGATGAAATCACCTAAGTGTGTAAGAAGTGGAGTTGAACCAAACTGTCGACCCCCTCAGCTCCTCCAAAGTTTTTTTTTCAGCTGACAGCAGAGATTTTGTACAAGACTTCTGCCTACAGGAGGTCTAAGGAGATTCAAATAGATGTGACGGATAAAGCAATTCTTTTTCTGGCATAGTAGTCTTTATGAATAGATATATATGTTTATTTTTATATATCTGTAGAGACAGAGAAATATAACCCCTGTCTGTGTGTATCTATGTGTAGAGATGAGAAAAAAAATATCATTTTGGTTTCAGAATACGTTGTAAATAAATATCCAGACCTTCAGATCCAGTGCACTGCTTCCCAGTTAATTTGATCATTGTTAATTTCAGCCCATAGCTTTATTTGAGGAAAGCCCCAGGAACCGAATTATTTGTGTTGTAAATAACATAATATGCACTCATTAGTTTGATCGCTTTTGCTTCTTTCAACAGGTTTGATTGGATTCGGTCTCTGGCTATTTAAAAACTGCCATATAATCAATAGGGAAGCTGAAATACTGAATGAGATTGATGAGAAGAGATCCTCACTAATAAAATATTGGTCACATTCTCTTTCTATGCCATTTGTATGCCACTGAGCACTATGAAACCTATGATAGGCCTCCTCCTGGCCATAGTGGGAATCAACCTAGAGGGTGTTCTTCAGTAGCTGCCAAGCTGGGGTAATTTACCCACCGTGCAGAAGCACAGAAAGAGCATTGCATGTAAACCTGGAGGTGCCAGCGGTCCCTTCTGCTGGGTGGAGACTGCTTTACAAATAACTTTAAACAGTTTTATAATCAACCTTCATACAGGCTAACTTAGGTGGGGTTTAACAGAATGAATAGGGAAGTTAGTCACTAGTCTCTTAGGAAAGATTGGTGCTTTGGGCTTGTAGTTCATAACAGAGAGAGTGTTATGAAGGTACCACCCATTGCATTAACTGTGCCTTGCTTGAGTAGACAGGCGGAGCCCTTTGGATGGACCTAACAGCTTCTCAGCATTATTTTGTGAGAACTCAAGGTAATACCCTGACCTTGACCTTTTCTTTTCATTGATTAAGTGGCATACTGTGACTCTAAACTCAAGTATTTTTTTTTTTTTTAATGAGCATTTTAATTGCAAAAATCTAAATTTAGGAGGGGGGATTCTACAGGTAATACAGTAC
>JAVCKT010023078.1:0-11578 GCA_032273925.1 Rhynchotus rufescens
AAAGAAAACTGACGTTGCTCTCGGCCCTGAAGTGACTCTGCTACAGGAGCAGAGATCAGGGTCGCATGCACGCACATCAGGCAGGCCTCAGAAGAGCTGCTGCAACTGTAAGGCTCAACACAAGAATTAGGAGGATGAAAGCTACAAACGCACAAGCTGCATTTGCCTTTTGCTAACTGCAAATGGAAATTTCTACACAGAATGCATGTGACAGTTAATAGTCAAAAAATACTAAGAATCAGGTATGGAGCAGAGAGAAAATGCCTGAGGAAAGGCCTACAGATATCCAAGTTCTAACTAGAGATGGGCTCAGGAAATGCCCTCCATAAACACGTGGGGCCGTTCTAGGCTGCAGAGCATTATGATTCCTGTGCACACAGCAAGGCCTCATGCTCTGCAGAAAGCCCATTTAGCCACCTAGAAGAGTAGCTTATTCAACAGCATTTAGACTAGTACTTAGATTTATATAACTCATAATTATATATAGTTATCCATTTTCTATCAGTTTTCAGAATATTCAGAAGATGGTTTCAGACGGTTCATTGAAACAATATTCAACATGCAAGATGTTCATTAAAGACACAATATATTAAAACTAGGTTGTCTTTCAAGTGGTTTACTGAACATCCAGTTACTCTTAACAAATCTTTCCTGGAAAAACTCTGTCCCTACAGTGGCGTATTTTTCACATTTTTCTGAAGACAAAACATTTTGCCATTGAGATTTTATGGCTTCACTTGTGAGTTACAGAGATTTATAGCTTGTCTCAGTTGGTCTCAGAGCATGACTAACACAAGGATATTACTCTCAGATATTACTGAGAAGCCAAAGATGGGAAAATAACTTATGCAGTGCCCATTTCTGTATTTTTGCCCTTCGTTAAAAACACTGAATCTCGCACGCACTAGTTACCCCGTTTTGCAAGAAAGTAACAATCTTGTGCAGTGAATGAAATGATATTCAGATCAGATTCAGCACAACGGGACATAATTCAACAAAATACTTCCATTTGTTAAAAGATTTGGTTCTTTCCTTCTTACCTCTCCATTTAGAGAAGGGGTATCATTTTCAGACCCGACTGATACCGTGATTTCCATGAAACTCATTAGGTACATTCTGCTCTTCTAAACATCAGCCACTCCTCCTTGCTCTAGAGAGCTTCCAAGGCAGCATCTCTCAACTCATGGAAACCCTGGTGCAGCAGCTGCCAAGCTCTAGAAACAAAGTTCCTAGGGCCCCCAGAGGTCCACTACCCCCATCACCATCTCAGAAAATCCCATCTCCCAGCTCTATGGGGAGTTTCTTACCTGGCTGGTGACATTTTTCTCTTGGGATGAGAACAGGATTACTGTAGCAACTTGTCTTGCTAAAGTTGGGTCACTGTGAATTAAAGACAAGAGACAAAGGGCCATAAATGTATCAGACAGAAAGGAGAAAAGCATTGTAGCCTTTGGCTTCTTCGCCTCACGTAGCTGTCAAGCTGCTGCAGGGCAAGATTTTGCATACAAATCAATGCCATAGAGTGATGGGTGATTTTCCATCAATAATTATGGCTTGCATCCAAATCCTTCCTACCTCCTCTCCCGAGAGAAAAGAAAAATAGAAAAAAAATTATGTATGTATAGATAGATGGATAAATAGGTAGATACAAATAGATAGATAGATAATAGATATAGAAAGGAGATAAAGCCTTTGTTTTAAATAAATACGGTCTCTCAGATGATAGGATTTCCAAAGTTAGTCTGCTCACAACCTTCAGAACACCAGTTATACTGCTAACAAATACCTGAACCAATACTAGCTCAGGGAAACCTCCTGATACTGCAGACCTTGTTGTTTGATTCAGGTAATAACTCAAGTACTCAAAATTTACTAGTTGTTCAGACGAACTAGTTGCTAGGACCAGTTGCTCAGAGCAATTGGTCATAGATCAGCTCTTGCTCTAATTTTATGATGTTATTCTTAAGGAGGAAAAAGATTTTTTACTTGAGGCCCATTTTGTCCTTACTTTTAACACCAATTTTCCTAATAAATTACAAAGATTAAGAACTATACAACAGACTTACGGAAGATCTCACACAGCAAGTGAGAGGAATATAAAGCTCAGTAAAATGTGATTTTCCTCATCGCTGGCTCTTTCATATCCCAATAATCCATTTCTGGGACAGATTCTAATCTCATATGCAGTGTGGGCATCCCAGTATACCTAAGAAAAATCTGTTCCTGTGCATCATGCGTGATATTAGAATCTGGTCTTTCGATTGTAGATGGAACATTTGCATAAAGTTCCTCTGACTTTTTATAATAACCATATTTTCTAATATTTCCAACCATGCACATTTTTGCCTGAACTGCCTTTCATTCCACAGATGGCAATTACGAAAAGCCCTCACATATGGCACCTACAAAAATAAATTTGTCTAAGATTAAGAACATACAAATTCGCCAGAAAACAGAGCATTCTAAAGGCAATGTTTATTCTGAGGACTCAGGTTATGGCATATTCCTTGGCCCCATAAGAATATAAACTGGTAACGACAAAAATAAGCCAGACCTAAGAGCTTTCAGTTATTAAGAAATAAATTGGGGAAAAAGATCGAAGTTGGAGAGCAAATAGTGTTTCTGACCATATCCCAGAAAGCCTCTTGGCATATGTTTAACTTTATTTATAGAATTAGTAAATTAGCCCTAGGAAAAATAATCACATCTCTAATTACTTGGATGGATTACTCACTCCCTGCTACTTGTTTTAAATTATCCACAATTCCATAGTCACAATGTTTCTCTTCTGTAACCTCCCATCTGAACAGCATCTTGCTGAATGCTATCGAGTCTCCCATTTTATTTCTGTGTAGGAACAAAGCAACTTTCTTTGTTATTTAATGGTCACATAATATGAAAATGTTATGTGCAGGATTAATGTATAATGCCATTTTGTCCCATTTTTGTTCATGACAGCATTATTTGATTTTTACCTGCTAAGGACCATACTGTCATCATATACTGGCCGTACTCACATTTACATACTTGTTTTCAATGCTTCAGAGGACCTCATTAATTTACACAGGATTTAAATCAGCCCATAATGTAGGTCATAAGTTTGTTTCTTGTTATATGCCAATATAGCCAAAAGTTAAAAGCCTCCTTTGGGGCTTTTTCTCATTAACTAAACGCTGAAACTCTTTCTTCCTATTTCATAGTACTCATTTTTTGCCTTAGGAATGCTCTGATTTCTGAGCTCCTCAGCATCTTTTGTTGTTTCTGAAGATATGGTTTTCCATTCCTTCCACTGATACTAAAATCTGTCTTCTGTTTCCCACCACCTTTTTGAACTTCTTTCCCTTTCTCTACAGCAATGTTAATGCTACTCAAAGCCTAACAGCTTTGACTGCCAGCCTGTCCTCTCATTCTATTCCCCACCAAAGCTCTCTTAACAGCTGCTTTGACACTCTCTAAATCCAAACCATTTTGCTTTTTAAGAAAGCAAAAATTAAGAGCATTTTGTATTTTGGTCAAGAAAATACAAGAAACCTACAAAATTCATCAGAGATGACAATCAGGCTATATCGAGCTCACTCAGCTTCCCTCACAAGAAATCATCAGTTCACAATGGGTACTGCAGCAGAGCAGGGTTATTTTACAAACTGGTCCTGAAATACAAGCTTGCAATAATTGTATTTCAAGCCCTGGCATGAGTTGATCAGGAGATACTGCTTAGATTCAGAATGACATTCACTCTGTTGGCTAGGTTTTCCAGGCATCCATGATTAACAGAGGCAGCACTTCTCAGCTTGCATGCAGAGAGGAGATCTTAAATCTGCAGCCTCTGAAGACGTATCTATGCACGACGGCCTACGCAGCCTAAGCCTGTATAGAGAAAGATACATTTTACAACAAGACTGGGAACCATTTTTTATATCAGACTCTTAAGTGCTCCTGGATATGGACCATATCTTATTCTGGTGCTAAATGAAGGGTGAGGAACAACGGCATTTTGGTTGTGCCTATACTCTCAGGGCACTTAGTGCAAATCCTGATGAATGTTGTTCTAACGCTCTGCATTAAATAACTATCTTCAGAAAGAGCAGAGAACTCCCGTCTCCACAAAAAGCCTAATTCTTCTGTCTGAATAGAAATTAAGTTCCAAAAGCCATGAAGACTACAAAATGGAGAAGGAAAACCAGAAACAGAGGGTTATATTTGCTCTTTCTTAAGTAGGAGGAAAATAAAAAATAAAAAATGCTGTATATAGAAATACTGGAGCCTAAATAAATAAATATTTTCGGAGGGTTGGAAGAAGAGTCAAATCAGATCCTGATGTTCCAGGGAAATAGCCCCCATGCTTGTGTTCCTCCCTTCCTGCATGTCAGCATGCAGCTCACACAGCACCCTGGAGAATCCAGCCCTCCTCTGGCTCCCAGGAAAGAAAATCCTTGCAGCGCAAGTGAAGTCCACTGCATTCTTCAAACTACATGTCCATCAATTCATTTCTCTGTAAGAAATGTTTTATTCAATATTCTGTATTTTATTCATCTATTTGTAATGAATAGTGAACTCTCATTAATATTAATAAACTGAATGACCGATGAATGACAAAAAATGCCTTTCATTTCAAATGACCTATTACAAGTCTTTCGGCAATGCTGTTAATGATTATGTTTGCACAGCCTCCTTTGGGGTGCAATCCTGGGGATCTGGCAGGCAATTTGCTTTCTAAAGTTATTCACCTCATGGGCAGTTTTAATAGGATTTCTTATCAGATTCTTATGGCTGCAATACCTTTTTGGAGCACGTAAAATTAAGGCTCCCAATAAACTTCTGTCATGGCACATTTATCAGCTCAAGTTGCCAGTGCTGTGCACGTATATGGCACAATCCTAATTCTCCCAAAGGGACATAAGCTGTGCATGCAGCTTGCCTGTCAACCCTCAGTTACCAGAGAATTGAATGTATAATATTACTGAACAACACAGTTCAAATTAGGCCAGGACACCAGCCTTCTTCGTGATGCCACAGTGAAAGTGGCTCTCGAAAAGTCCTGCTGTGGGTGGCAAGGGAAGCAGAAACAGCACTCCACCAAGCACGATCCACACAAGCAGGCCCCAAACTGTCAACAGATACGAGGATTTGATTTCTTCATTAAAAGTCACTACAGCTCTAATTTAATATCTGAAGCAGGATGAATTAAAACAGCTTTCTTCTGTATTATAAGGAACAGTTTTTAAAAAATTCCGCTCCGGAACACAGTGATGGAGATGTACATAGATAAATGCAGCAGAGTGCTGGCTCCTAGCTGTGAGCAGCGGAGTAGTTAGCATGGGGAAGCAGGCACCAGCTTAAGCCCTGTCATTTTATAGCTGTGTGATGTCTTAATAGTGACAAGACTCTTTATCTCAGAGTAGATTCTACTTCTGCCAATACAAGCATACACTGCAATACTAGTGAAACAGCAATAGACAAGTCTCGTGTATCCGGTATCCCCACCGGCTCACCATGTATCATTTTCTTGCTACATAAATATTTCAAGATTTGTACAAGAGCCATAACAACATAGCACAACTATACAATACTGAATGGCATAGTAATCAAGGCAGTTGTTGGGATGTGAGAGACAAGGATTTAGGACATCATTTTGCCGCCAAATCCAGATGATGGAGTTCAGTCCCTGCCTCTTGGAAGGATGGTCTCACACCAGCTGGCTGCTCTTCTCAAGGAGGAAGTAGAAATACCATCTGCATCCAAACCTCATATTGCCCTTAGATTTCATGTCAGAATCTTTGCAAAAAATGCCGTATGTAGAAATACTGGAGCCTCAATAAATGGTTTTAGCTGAATGACTTTTTCTGTGTGTGTGTGTGCTAAAAGTTCCCAAATGTGGAAAAATTCCCAAATTAGTTTGGATTATTTCTGCAGTAAGGAAAAAGAAAAACAAACAAACAAAAAAAACCCACCACTACATTACACTGCATTACACACTGAAGGCATTACAATGTGTTTTAAAGCAGAAGCAAGAATGGTTCCTTCTTGCCTCTGAGCTAATGCATTCTTCTAATAGACATAATTGCTCAGTATTTTAATAGGGAAAGCATGGTCTACAGGAATACCTTATAAATGGCCTCTCCTCTGTCCATCTTTTAAATATTTTAGTAGAAATTTGCAATATTTATTTGCTTATGGGTTGGGTAGGACGGTGACTGCAGGCTTCCAAGCATATATGACACTTGCTGCTAGCTCAAGTGTTTGTTTCCTCTCCGTTACAGCCTGGCTCTCCCCTGGCTTTCCCAAGGCTATGCTGGCTGGCTGCTCTGGCAGGGGCCCAGCTGGTGCCTCACAACTTGGAGGAGATAGAAATGATGGTAGATAAGGAGGAGTGCTTCAAAAGCACTTCCATGACATCTCCATCTGTCTAGACACCTGCAAGATGATTAGGAGGAGCTGGAGTTCTGGACTCCATCTGGAGTCTTGGAGGCTACTGGATGTCCAAGCAGGAAGACAGAGCGCAAATCCACTTAGCACTCACCAGCAGCGCTCGCCTAGACCACCCGCACGTGGTGACTTCCAGCCGCCTCAGTGGCAACAGATTGATGCTTAGGAACAAAGCCACACTGCAGTGAAGCAGCATTCATGAGAAGCAGCAGCCCATCTGCTACCTCGTGGTGCCTACGGAAACACATCGCTTTCGCACACCTCGCTGCCCTCCAGGCAAACCACAACTCCCAATAGTTTAACATCACTGTCCGCTCCCACGTTTGTGAAAGCCAAGTGTAAGCAACGGCAGCAAGCTCCTGGCACAACTCCCACAAACCAAACAGGCTGTTCCATGGAGAAGACAACTGCTCAATTTCCATCACGGACACAGAAATAGCTTCAAGAGAACACCCCAGTTTCAGAGAGAGACAAGAAGCTAGAGAGAGGACATTAACTATTCAGTTGTATTGTGCAGTGTGCCGAGAAGAGTTCATCCAGCTTTCCACAGTTACAATCCTCTACTGATGAGAGAGTGGCAATTTTATACAGAAGTTCATTCAAAATCTAGCTTTCTGGAGTTACCTGAACTGTAACCAGATTTACAGGCCACTGATCCTCAGAGAAAAGGAATATAATTATATTAAGCCTTAAAAAAAAAATAAAATAAAATACGACAATTCAGAGCAGCACTGCTTCCCTCGCTTGCCAGCTCCTCTATTTAATACTCCAGCTGCATGCAAGGCTACAGCACACATGCCATCCTTATTCCAACCCAGAAACAAAAGCAGAATTTCTCTCTCTCTGTAATGAACCAAGGTTTTACTGATGACATGATTCTTTGGCTATCTCTGGGTCAGACGTGGTCCATTCAGCACAGCACATTAGCTCTGACCCAGACTGTGTTTTGGGGAAGAATGTAAAACCACAGCAAGCCTACTTCATATTTCCCCTCGCAAATCCTGTAGACCTTCAGCAAACTGTGGCTTAGGGATCTTTTCAGCCAGATGTTGTATCCTCATATTTTAAAGCCTCTTCAAGGATTTTCTATCACAAATCTATCTTTATAATGCTGTTTGTAATTTAGCTGAATTTTTGGTATATGTTGCTCTTAGCTAAGACAGTTTTAAGAGAGGTTGAAAACATTGACTGACAGCATTTTAAAGAAGGAGCAGGTAAATTATACAATATCTAATGTTCATTATCTACAATACTAGAGTATTATGACACAAGGTAGACAGAAGAATGTTACTTCTTTGGTCACCTTAGAGCAAATATACCTATAGCAGTAAGAATAATCTGAATTTTTACCAGTGTATTTACCTATAGTGCCCGCTAAGAACTGATATTTGCGCTGGGAATAATTTGAGAAACAGATTTTCCTTCATTCTCTATCCTTTCAAACTAATATACTTTCCAACACCCTTCCTCACAACAGGAAGACAACAATACAAAATTTACACAGTAGCCACAGATCTGGGGACACTTCAAGCAATCCCTTCCTTCAACAAGGAATGAAAATTACATGAAAATACAGAAAAAAAAGTGAGAAAGAAACATCCTTAAGCCCTCTCAAAAAATGAAGTATTTTCCACTTAAAAAGTAAGGAAGACAAACTGTGTACAGCCTTGGGAGAAAGCAATGAAACTGCAGGAGTAAAATATATACAAAATATGGCAGCCTGCCAATGAATCTTGAATGGAAGAAGGAAATACTATCTAAACTCTCAAGGCCAATCTGAATCGGTTTCTAGACATAGATAAGAGAGTTGGGGTATTAACTTTGGCAACACTTCCATGCTTTGTCATGCCAACAGAACAATGGAAAACGAAACACTGATTGACTGAACAGCACAATACTGGCCAGCAAATATGAACTACATTACTTGCAGAAACCTGAATGGATCCTCGAGAACTCTGCTTTGTAACTAGCTAGTGTTTTATTTTTAACCACTTTAGAACTGTAATGTGTAGATGAAAGCAAGTTTTACAGCTCTGCTATACTGTTTATTTTTGTTTTGGGAAATGATAGGGCCAAGGCAAAATAATCTAAGGTATTACAAACTGCTGAAAGCCCCACGCAATAAAATCCACATTTAACTGCATAAATCCTGAAAACATCCTGAACACACAGCTTCTGTATATACAAATTCTACAGTTTGTTCAGGTACTATTGAGCTGGGTGGTACACGAGTCCATAGCCAGGGCCCCATAAAATACTGCAGGCCCTTATTTTGTTACGATGATAGGCTCTCTCAGGTGCTCCTTGGAAATAGGGGACAGCAATTTTTCTGGAAAAAAATTGTAGCCTCTCCGATACTTGTCACCAAGACTGTCGAAGGCAGCATATAACTGTTTCTAAAATACACCGACTCCAAACAAGTGTGCTGAGTAACAGTGCTGCTTTTAGCATCATAATGTGTTTAACTTCCCTAGTATTTACCAAGATTACCCAGTGAGTTGGCAGATCCCAACACATTTTTGATATTTAAATGTTGGGAAGCTACTTAAATATCAATGCATTCATCATGAAAACACCATTTTGGCACTTACTTCGAATTAATGCTTGTGCTTTAGCACTTCAACCCTCAGAGACTTCCTCATTATATTCAAATGTGATGGCTATGTGACTGGCTGGCTGAATATGATTACAGAAATGTTGGCCAACACTTTCTGAACTGGGTATTTGAAAGGACAATATAAACTGAAAAGATCTGGAAATCTATCAGGAGTTCAAGTACATTTTAAAAGGACATCTGTGTGCAAGAAGCAATCAAAATCAACAGTATTACCACAGAGGCGCATTGGATAATGCAGCAAAGGTGCAGTTGGTGAGCATTATGTTGCATTAACAACATATAGTTCAGTTGTACAATGGCCTTTGCCAGTTCTAGCTGTATCACTATGAAAGGAATTGGTATCAAATAACAATTATGAACTTAAAGCTAAATCATAATGTGGAGTCACAACTAGCAGGGTATCAAAACGGAGTAATTTGTTTTCAGAAACCACGGGGCTTAAAGCAAATCTCTTATTAAATATTGTTTGCAATACAAAAGCAAATACTTTTCTGGCATGGATACAATGGAAATCAGAGCCAAGTCTATCACTCAAGTGGTTTATTTTAGAAATAAATTCCATAGATTTTCAGACAGTTTCAGATGGGATTTAGCTTCACAAATCTATTACAGTAAGCAATGAGTGAACGCTACCTGTCTGATAATCTAGTTGAGGCACATTTCTGTGAAGCTGTTGTCTGGCTTCTTTCACGTTGCTGCATTTTGCTTTTATTTTGAGGTAATGCTGCTCATTAAAGCAGGTGGATTACGTACACTTCACTGTGTAAGGGCAGAGGGCACAGCTCAAGCCACCTAATCTATTTTAGCCAGCATTCATCTCTGATAAACAGCTAGATCCCTTAATTGTAATCCCAGGTGCTTTACACATGCTGAGCTGTCCACTGTACCTGAAAAGCTCTTGGGAACTGAGAGACTAAATTTATTTTCAGCATCTCTTTGATACACTCCAGCGCATGGGATAGAAATATCCTGTATTTGTCTATGTAACACAGGCCTACTGGTACTTCCTTGCTTGTAGCAGCATGTTGATTTTTCCCCATATGCCACTATTGCCTATAGTGAAAATACTTGCTGCTGTGGCCACAAAAAATACTTCATTAAGAGTTATTAGATAAATGAGCAGATCAGAGAATTTAGGCTTCTCATGCTATGATTTTTGCAGTGCTCATCATGGGACAGAATAAAGAATTCTGGCTTGTTGCATTGCAAACTCCAAGAAACCCAGTAGCGCGGAGGAAAAAAATTCTCATGGATTTTTTTTTTCCTAAAATTCTCCCTGAAATCTGCCTACAAGTAATATATTGCAATATACTGCCATAGGATATGTTACAGTGTCTTGTTGGAGCTATTTTCGTACCTAATGGTTAACACTATCCATTATTTTTTCATAAGGCAGGAATTCTACATCCACAATGTGATTTCTAAATGATAGTCGGTGGTTCCCACAGATTTTTTTTTTCCTCAAAAGGAAAAATTAAATAAATTTAATTCAAAAGGACAGCAAAGGGAAATCAGACTAATTTGTATATACAGCCAAACTGTGACACTTTAGATATGGCAATAAAAAAGTACTATTTTCAGGTATCAGGTATTTCAGATATCACTTACCAGATATTTAGAAATGCATTACAATTGATAAGTCCCCTAACTTGCTACCTAACATTCAAAAAATGTGGTACAATTTTTACTTTATGTTGTGCAAGAGAATGAGAAAAATATTGGGCGGGAATTTCTGAGGAAAGTATTTCAGTTGTAGTATATTCATTAAAAAATAAACTGGTATGTAAAAATGCACAGGGCCCGTGCATGCACGAACTCACTAATGATAAACTAAAATGTGAAAACATAGAACATGAAACATGCATACACTTGATCCAAGCACCAACAACAGTATTATCACTGAAGGCATTCTGAGCAATTTAGGCTGTTTTCTTTCAAGTTGCAAGCTCCTACTGAATGAACCACTAAGCTGTTCTCAGGGTATTTTGGTTGACTGAATGTCAGAAATGTTTTTAATGGGTGAATGATAGATGAAGAGAGGCAGATGTTCAAGCTCAGATATTAAAATAGGTGCACCTGTTTTTCCCTACTTATTTCTATGAACATCACTTACGCTAAGAAAAGGGCTCACAGGTGGTAAACCCAACTAGTGATTCAAAACTTAGCTGTATACAAGTAAACTCTTCAGTAGTATTTTAGTAATTCTAATGAAAACCAATGGAAAAATTAGTGAAAGTAGAAAAGCTAATATTTTCCTTGGAAAAATTTATCATCTGATAACTGTATACTTCCTGCTACAAGCAACGTCTCTGGGACTCCTGCAGAGTGGCCCATGGGTGGTTTGCTCCTAGCAGAGCGACCTTAGTACACCTGTATTCAAACACAAGCAATATGCCCTGTTGAGAACAGCCAGCCACTCTTCCCTCCCCTCAGGGAGCTCTCTCCGGAGCCACAACACAAAGGGCTTCCCAGATAAGCTCCTCAGCCCCAGAATACCCTTAATTGTTTCATCAGGCACTGTTCTAGGTAAACAGT
>JAVCKT010023079.1:8835-25476 GCA_032273925.1 Rhynchotus rufescens
ACAAAAAAAAAAAAAAAAAAAAAAAAAAACAAAAAACCCACCCTCACATACAATAGTAAATAAGGCAAAAGCACAATCCAGTATATGACATTGTCTTTAAGATGACATAAGCATCATTGATGGCTTTGAATCTCAAGGGACAGCTATCCACTAAGGAATGAGTTTCGCTGTGTACCGGTCCCGTCCTAGTGCCTAAACCACAAGGAACCAGGTAGATACTGCTTCCAGTGCCTGGATAACCTGTAGCTGAGTACCTCATGCCATGGATTCAGTGTATGTGACAGGCAGAGGACTAGTGCTCCTTCTTCTGAAATCAAATAGGGTCTTGGAATCCTTTTTGTTCCCTTGCTCCCCCCATATATAGCAAAGGTCTATGAAGGTGTGTTTTATTTATTTATTTATTTCCTGAAATTAATTGAGTGCTTTTGATCCTCCCATTCTGAGGAAAGCGTAGCCTCTGTATAATGGGATGCAGCAGGCACCATGATGTTGGAGTGGATTTTCTGCTTCCCAGACTGGTAAGTCCTACCTTGTGTCAGTGTGCTGCAGGACAAGATCATACTGATGCTGAGATACTGTGGGAGATAAGTTCTCTTACCAGGGAAAGCATGCAGGTTGATGAAAGCATGTGAGCTAAAGACAAACTATGATATGACGTTGGCTCTGAAATGGCTTTGCCAAAAATACCAGAGGGGCCTGGGGGAGAGCTGGCATGGCCAAAGTATCCCCATATGCTGTGAAGTAAAAAGGAAGCTGGAGAGTGCTGAAGGTGCTGTGCAAGCCTGAAGTGAACAAGATGAGGCTTGTTCTTTCTCGCTGGCATGTCCTTTGGGAGCAATCTAATAGAAAACAGCACAGGTATAAGTTTGGATAGCAGCACTTTCCTGTGGAACTACTGTCTGCCATTAGCAACACTGCGGGTATACATGTCCCCAGACTCAACAAGAACAGTGGAAATGTAGTTGCTGGACTTGAATGCTGTGCCACATGCATGGCAAATGTATCTTGGAGAAATGTGTGGAGAATTACGGGCATACTCGTAGAAATATATGGCATAGTTGCTGGATATTGATTGTGCTTAGGCCAGCAGCATGAAACAAAATGGTCAGTTCTAGCAGTACAGAATGCAGAACAAAGCCCTGACTAGTGAGCTTTGTTCAGAGCAATTCCATCCTTTGTGGAGGACCTGGGCAATTCCTGCTGAAACCCTCCCTGAACAATCATCCCCAGAAAGTCCACAAAATGAGTCTGAAAATCCATAACAGTAGCTTCAGTGGGACATGAGTTGCTTATTGCCCCATTAGCTCTGCTTGAACTCCAGCTCTCTGACAATACAGAGAATTCAGAGCTCCCTCATTCTAAGTGCCATGCTGAGAGGCACTGGGCCCGTGCAGAGAGTTGTGAAGACAAACAAAATGCCACATCAAATAGTGAAGAAATGAACATAACATGAGCATTATAAAACTAATTTTCTACAGCTCAGCACCATTTCTGGCACTGGTGATCTTGCAGAGAAGATGCCTCAAACAGGAGGACATAGGGAGTAATTTGCTGCCTGTGCTTGTGAAAACTGTGCTGGTATTGAAGTGGGCCAGGGAAGGAAATGAAATGCAGGATAGCAAAGAGTAAGAGATATCTTAATCATATACGTTAAACAAGAGGCAAAACAGGATTGATTTCTGCCATTGGATAAAAGGCATTTCAGTATGTGGCAGCAACCTGAGAATCACTTTAAATATTAGAGCATTCACTTCCCTCTGTAGTATAATTTATAGGTCTCAAATAATCTCAACAACTCTGTTGCCTTTCTGCTAACCCATCTCTGTTGCCATCGTAAACAGTAAATACAGAATGCGATTAAGTGTAAATATGGCTCTGTGTAAGAGAGGTATTCCAATAAATGCTACCAAAATAGCATTTGACAGATCTACAGTAGTTTCACAATTTTATTTTACAATTGAATGCATGTATATTCTCTGTATACAATAGCAAATTATTCTTACAACACTAAATAGTATTCCAGAGCAATATAACATTAAAAATTAATCAGGAAGACTATAATAATCTCATCTCCAGCAACTTCTTCCTAGTATATCACATATTTTTACTAACTTTGTTCCATCCTCTACATCATTCCACATTCCACAGGGTTGGACAGCAACTCCTGAGTCTAAGAGATTTATTTCCTCTTATATATGCTGATTAATCTCTTTCTTGAATTAGTAGGTTGAAAATACTTAAGATATTCTGTCCTTAGCTTCCAATCTACCTGCTCAGCACTTCACTGTGTTGTTTGGAAATAATCTAATGTACACTCAGTGTATTCATTGTCCATTTACACCTATTCATGCATATGCCAGAGCTGCTCTTTAGCAGGTCTATATCTCTCTTATTCTTTCTCTGCTTGAGATATTCATAGACAACAATCTGGTTCCCTCTCAGCTGCTTGGCTAAGCAAGCCAAATTTGCCAGTCTCAATTAATAATTCCAGTTTTGAGAATGGTCTACTTAATCTCTCCTGAATTTAGGCCTATCTGAATTCATCTTAATGATCACCAGTGAGCTAAACTACTTGAGGTGCCTAGTGGGCCTGCTGGAGGCCTATGCTATTCATACTTCTGTCTCTTTAAGAAGAAATATATTCCAGGCTTAGAAATGTCTCTTTCATACTCTCATCATATTGGTGGACACATTTTTTGTGTGTCATGATCTTCTCTGAAATTCTTCTGCATTTCCAAATATCAGCTTGTGATGTACAAATACTTAGAGCTCTCTCTGCACATATGACACTGCACTTTATACTACTAACCTTCATTTCACTGCTTTCTCTTGAGTCTCCAGGGCCTTTCAGATCTTCCCGAATTGTATTTTGAATCTTACCTATACTGCTACCTCCCAACTTTATCTTTGCCTTGAAAGTGTTTCTGAATTCTAAGAACATTTTTTCAGTCTCAACCTTTAATTTTACTCACTGAAGATAAGATTCTCTGCTTTTTTTTTCACAACAGTCTCACTTTACTGGATGAATATTATTACCAAATTCATTTTAATAATTTGGTGAGTAAGTGTATACATGATAAATGTATACATGTATATATTCAGAGGGTAGGTGAATACAATTATCATTAGTGTGACTGGATATGACTTGGAGTGTATAAGGTAGAATGTATATCTGGTTTATAAGCTAAGCAAGAATTTACCAAGTATCTGTGTTACGAATGAGAATTCTTTTTTTTATGTGATGCAAATCTGTTTTTAAGCCACTCTTTGACCAGAAAGAGTGGATAAATACACACATACACACAGAAAAGAAGGAAAAACTCAACAGTTGACATTTTGTATCCTTCTATCCTTGTAAGCTGAAGCTTACAAGAAGCAATATTGGAAAAAAGTTCAGTCACTATTTTTTTGTTGGTAGGAGAAAAGACAGAGAATTTATGATGTGTGTAACTACATTAGAAGCTGATCTGAATTCATTTAACCTGGGGCCTCTAACAATAATGTAGTTGAAATAATTTTAATTATTATAATTCATATTGGAGACAGAGTAGAATTTTTTTTTCATTAAAATCTGTGGCTTGTTAAATGAACTAAGCCAGGCATCTTCAAACCAAATATCATTAAAATGAATAGACCATCCATCATAGAGAGAAACAACACAGAAGATACTTACATTTTTTTGACATTGTGCTGATAAATCAGGGTCAAATAATAATTTACATATAACCTAGTCATGTATGCCATGACTGGCAATATTTGTACAGCATCTTTTGGGCTTGGATGGAAGGAAACCAGGCAGCACCTGTGCATATGTACATTCAGGGAAGATTAGAGCCACCTGTAATTTTCAGTGAAGCCATTCTTGCATTTGGTTACCAGGCATTATTTGCATTCACAGCAGTCATTTGTTCTGGCTGTTGCTCTGACTTGTGCCTTCCTGGCGGGTATGGGTGTCTGGAGGCTTCTCATTTCCCCCACTGCTGTAGGGCACTGTGAGGAGCAGCTTGGCAAGGGCCAGGAGCTGACAGGGATCCCAGGATGGCTAGGAACAGTGACAGTCACCTACCCAGCCTACAACCCAGCGGTGGCCAGGTGGGTGCACAGTGCCCGTAGCACATCTGGCTTCATGAAACCAGCCCATGGGTTGGTGCTGCATGAGGGTGGCCTCAGTGGGCACCTGGCAAGGCAGTGCTGTGGCTCTAACACCGCTGCCAAAGAGCTTTGTAGTAGATTAGAAGATATTGTTCAGTGTGGAAAAAGAAAAATGTCCCTGGAGGGCAAAAAAAACCCCAACAATGGCATAGTTATGTTATCCTGTGAAATGAGTAAGATGAGATTGCTGTCGGTTATTCAGGATAAATATAGATTAGATTCATCAATTGGATTCTGCCTTTCTTACAAAGATCCAGGCTTTCTCAAACTGATTTTCTAAAACTAAAAAAAGAAAAAAGAAATGTCACAATTTTGTCACTAGTCAATTTTGGGCACTTAATTACCTCTCTTATTTTTTGATTAATCTTTTTCTAGGTTTGCAACAAAGTAAGCATCTTAAAAGCTAAGTGAGGTCTTATGGTTCCATTCCAGGCTGACTTGATTGCAGTATGTTGAAAAGAATCACTAAAAACTCTGCAGTTCAGCACAAGGAAAACAATAAGGAGGACAAGATACATAGAGGTACTCCTACATTTTCTTAACTCCCTGCTGCCAAAGGAAGCTATTTATTGAACAGGGAAGAGCTGAGAAGGCCTTTAGAACTGCAAACATGGAAACTGCCTCTGGCTTTTTAATTCTTGATGTTTGGAGAGAAAAAGAACTTTGTGTACACAGGCTGATCATAAACAGGAGAGCATCAGATATCCCTATCACTACCCATTCCTTCTGCCGACAGAAATGAACTGCAGGACCTTTAATGGTGGTTAATTGCTGGGGCCAAGAGGAGAAATAGCATTTATGTCTCCTATCTTAATCAGTAATTCAAGCAGATATCAAGTTTTTCTTTTCCTGTGTTCTGTACTTGAAGGAAATGTAAGTGCTTTAAGGTAAAGAACATTTGTTCTTCCATCTTTCTCCTCACTGCTGTTTATGTTTAGATACGGATTATCTTGTATGAGAAAAAAAATCTTTTAAAACAATCCTCCAATCTTGTTTAAATATTTGCATTGAATGTCTTTTTGAGGACACCTATTATAAGCATATGCATGAGTCTGAATATGTTTTACAAATTAAAGCTCTTCCCAAAGATTCAGGGGGAAGAATAAAGATACCTACACACAGAAATGACAGAATTGCATAATAGCAGATTAATGTACAATTAGAACTAGCAAATTTGTAAATGTTTTCCCTGCTACTAAGCAAATAAAGAACAAAATATTTTAAATAGAAAAGGAATCATTTTATATCAAGCATAAAAAGAAGAGACTGATACAAACTCATTTTAAAAATATGATAAAGTCTATAAAATAGTATAGAAAGAGCCTGAAGAGAAAGAAACTTTTGAATGATTCCAATTAAATAGATAATTAAATTAAATGCTATATATTATTAACTGCTCACTTAATAAGAAATACATTTTGACCAAACTATACTCTTTTGCTGAGTTTCATCTCAGCTGGCTTTATCTATTTAAGACTAGATAGTACCTAGTTCAAAACAAGTTGCTAAGTTCTCTGATGAATTGTGTGGAGAGGAGTTGGGGGCTCTGGAGGGCATTTCTGCCCAACTCTTCTCTCTTGCTGTTCAGCCTAGTTTAGTGAGGGGTATTGTTTGCCTAGCTGGGTGATAGTGACCCAGATTTTGAAACACTGAGTGAAACACATGTGCTAGGTGGATGAAGTGCCAGAAAGATTGCCTTGCCTCGCACTTATTGGATAGCCAAAGAAATGGCTTTGGGGAGAACTGCTGTATTAAGAAATCCAAGACGTATCTTGCTTTCCATGTATTTTGTAAGATCTTGCTCTCCATTTCTACTGGTATTAATTTGAAGTGCATGCATAAATAGGAAAATACACCCTTGCCTCTTTCAAGCTTCAATTTGGAGTAATTGAAAAGCACTTGCTCTTTAAATATGAAATTCTTCAGTTTCTGAAGCATTATTATTCTTGTTTAGAGGAAGAAATAGAGCATAGGATGTGCTTATTCTATAGCTGGACTCCTTTTCTAGTATTTATTTTTCTGAGAGACTTTTGTTTTCCTTGTCTCTCGTTCTGTTCTCAAAAGCATATGATAATCTCACTTTGCTCTCCTACTGCTATTGTTTTCAAGTAGCAGCAGTTAGAAGTAGTTAACCTGCTGAGACTTAGTTTATTTAATACCCAAAGCTATCTTGGGGAGCAGGCTTTCATTCAGAACTCAAACAATTGTGGATGGGCAAAGGCATATGGAGCTAAAGACCCAGCCAAACCTTCAAGAGATCAAGAAGAATATTTGGTTTAAGCTATGGCAAGGTCCAATGGCCAAAACCCTTTGGGGAAAAAAATGAGGAAAAAGTGGCAAAATTGGAAATTATTTTACATAGTTCTGATAGTACAGTAGTCTGCTCGCTCAGTACTTTTACTGAGTTTACTCCTTATATAGCAAGGAAATATGTATAAACAAATATGGGACAAATATTCTTTGATAATAGACTTCTTGGTGTCCTGATGTCGCTGGTTGGTCTTTAGCAGCTGCCTCAATTGACGAGGGAAACTTGGAGACCCCAAATTGTCTGGGCCATAATCCCATGCAAAAAATATTTCCAGATAAAGTCAGGGCAGAAGTGTCTGTTTTCTATACATGAGCTCATGCAATTATAGTGTATTTTTGCTAACGAGGCTTTGTTTTGCAGTGATTGATTCCAATGAAGATTTTGTCCCTGTGTGCGACTGAGATCAGAATTGCCAATTTCAACATTTCAAAACCTGTAAATGAAGCTCAATTATCATCAGATCAATTTAAAAGTAACGATGCTTTACAGATTTTCATTCCTTCTTTGTTGTCTGATTGCTAAACTGACAAGATAAATTTAAATATGTATTCAAACTTTTTTCCATATCTAGGAAGCTTTCCCTTTTTTGAAATGAAAGATAAAATTCCAGATGACTTGGAGAAAAACTTTGCAAAGAAATACAGAGGTGTAGACATCATTGATCCCCTTCCTATCCACTTTCAGAGGCTCAGCCTTTCCTAGAGATGCCTCAGTCTAAATATGGAAGAATGAACTGCTTTTGTTCCTAAGAGAGAAAATGATGTACAGAATTTAAAAATCTCCCACCTAATGAGTAAGGCCCTGAAATGATCTCTTTGCTGCTCAGTATAGAGGTAAATACAAATATTTTTGTTTTGCATGTGTCTCAGCAAAGTATTGAGCAGTTGTGCAAGACAAACATGTTCCAAGAGATTTTTCTATGGTCACATATGTAGGGTGTGATGGTTTGGAGATGCCACTGCAAGAGGAAGGCATCATCTTTCTCAGTGTTATTTCCAGAAGGGACAGATCCACATGGCTGTGCAGGTGGTGGCTCCTATCTGTGCAGCAAGAGCTAATCGTTACTTTTGCAAAGATGATATCGAGGGAGGTTGACCTCTAGTCTGAGAGAGAATAATTTTTTTCTATATTTTTAAGAAAGAAAATGAGGAAGGAAATTCAATAAAATAAATGTTTTGTTGAGAGTAAATAATATCTAGTCACTTCTCTCTGCCCTCTTTCCAAGTTTTAAACAAGCTCCATGATATTCACTGCAGAGGTGAAGGCACGTTTGGAAACAGAAACTACCATAAGCGGAGTGGAAGCCTCACTCATGAAAAGTGATATGCTCACAGCAGACAGCCACCATCCAGGAATCAGGAGAAAAGTTCAAATGAAACCATGTGTCTTGAAACAAAGGTGTTTTAAGATGAAACTGTGGAATATTGGGTTATGCTGAATGATTGGAGAATTGCATATTTCAAAAATGGAAAATATTGAGCAACAGCATCAAAAGCAGAATCATCTAATTGTAAGTGAGGTTCTAGAATGAATTCAGAAAGAAAGACTAACTGGTAAGGTGGAAATGAGACAAAAATATGACATAGATTTACCAGATACCAGACTAACATGATCTCTTTCTCTGATAAGGGAACTGATCCTCTAGACAAAGACTTAATGTACCTGCCATTCACTAAAGTACGTTTTGTGATGCCAGTTAGTAAATCTGAAAGAGATGAACACAAAAATATAAGGGAGGTAAGGGGGAGCAGGTAACTGCTTGTGCCAAAGCAGGAAGCGTGAGTCTAGGGAAGTGTCACCAGCAGTGTCCCTAAATCTTATTTTAGATACCTCAGATACTGATCCTATTTGATAATGTCTTAAAGATGTAGGTGGAAATTATAGGAGTGTGCTAATCAAACTTATGGATAACACAGTTTGAGCATTTTAATAACAAACAAACAGGCATACATTTACGCCCAGTACATTGAGTCTGGGAACTAGAGCAAAGCTTGTAAATAAACATCAGAGGTTCTCAACAGCCTTTCAGCAGGAACAAGAAAGAAGATTAATTTTTAAGGCAGAGAGAGGTGAGTTTTCAAAGACGGATTACACAGTGTGATTGCCTACAACAGCAAGCTATTGTTCTTGACAATTGAGCGAGTTCCTCCAAGCCTCATGTTTCTAAACTAGAAGTTAAAAATCAATAGTTGTTTTGGGAGATTCATGCTAGTCAGATTCCCATTTAAGGAATTCCTAACCAATAGGAGTTTCAGGGAAAAAAAAAATCTTCCCAACATTGCTGCTACCATCCTAATTTGCTGTAATTAATTGCAAGGAGCTTCTATCCCTTGTAAAATCCCCCTGAGAGCCTCAGGCTGCATATTGCTGCCCTGCCTCCCACTCTCACGCAAAGAACAGAAGCTTAGCCAAGATAAATCAACATAAAGTATTCTCTAAGTTCATATATTAACCAATGCATCAGTAACTACTCTTCTGCAGTAGCTACTAGAGTGGGACTATCTATTTAAATTAAAGCTTACAAAACCTTTATGAGGGTTCTGATTCATGCATGCTGAGAAATAGCACAGCGGTATGACTGTAGCCAGTTTGCTATTTGAATAACTAAATTTACCTGTTCTTTTTAGCATTATTTTTCTATTTTTGTGCATTTAACACTGTTTTCATACCGCCTACTTTTCATAATCAAAATATTCCAATACACAAAACTCTTTAAAACCTTTCTGTCAGCAACTACAGATGGAAACAACATTTATCTCAAATCATTCTAATTTATCTTTAGCCTACACTAGCCATGAAAGCTCCTTCTCTCTCTGGGGAAGGGAGCAGTGTGTTTTATTGTGAGACGGATGCCGCAGATAGGTGGGATAAATTGCATCCAATAAGTGCCTGTCCCTGTCTATCTGCCATTTGGAGAGTCGAGGTGCCTTACTTTAGATTACCAATGCTGAATGAAGCAGAAACACGCAAGCCCAGGGTTATTTACACAGATTTACTGCAGCTGAGGGAGGATCAGCTCTCTCTGCTTCCCCCGGAGTGTGCATGTTGGTTCCTGGTCACCCAGTGTGGGAGGATCCTAGCTTTACCCGGGTCAGTTGTTTGGTTCTAGTGACATTAACCTGTGACAAGTGACAAGCAGAAGTTCACCCCACCCAGCATGACATGAGTGGGAGTTGGCAGGTAAAGTTGGCAGATTGGTCACTTCTTTCTTCTTTTCACAATGCATTTGCTCTAACAGAACTTATCTGAAGAGGGAAAAGAAAAAGACAAATAATAATAATAATAAAAGGATCCAGAGTGAGAGCCCCTGTGTTAAGCAGCTCTCAGGTGATATGAGAGCCCTATCTGAGCTTCCTAGAGTTTTTCCTCCAAGATCTCCAAGGCTGATGTAAGTGCCTCAAATTCCTCTCTTATCAGTCAGTTGGACTTGTCCTCCATTCCCCCTTGAAAAAGTCTTACCTAAGCTCTTGAGAGCTAAAACTAGTGCGTGGTATTTTGGAAAATACTCCAAGCTCCTTTTCCATTTTGGCAGGGAGCAGAAAACATGCACCTTGGAAGTTACATGGTTTCCAGTAGCATGGGCCTAGTGGACCTTTGATTCTTTCTTTGACTTGTCTGCTTTACAAGAAAGGGAATTGTGCTTCTCCAGAGGTAAATGTGAGATACAATCTGATGATCTGATAAGAGTGCTGACATCAGAGCTTTCACAAAATTAAGAATGGTTATTGTTATTTGCTACGGGGGTATATTTTTCTACCTTTCCAGTTCTCAAAAATAATTAGACTACTTAGCTTTAAAGTTTGAAAAAAAATAAATTACTGGGGAACAGTAAAACTACCTGAAAAAACTTATAGATGATAAGTTGAAAGTTGTTAATGACTACAATTAGGCAGTTTGGATGGGAACTTACACAGCAGTTACTAGAATTTTCAATCCCTCTTGTTCTATAATTGCAATATTATTCTGCAGATGATTCAACACTGCACTTGCATAAAACATGGCTATACACTTGTATTAACATATAATTTTTCTACCAAATTAATTCTCTCTTCCTCTGCTGTGTGCAATGTTTGTCCCCTATCAGTGGTGTCAGGAGATGGCTCCCTTTCCCAGAGCACACCACCCATTCTGTGGGATGAAATAAAGACAAAGAAGTTTTGTCTGAAAAGTGTCCTAGTTTTATGGAGATACCAAATAGCTTGTTAAGTTACTTTATTATAGCCAAATATTTATCCAAGTGTAATTAACCTCTCTACCTCCTTTGCATTTTTAATAAAAATAAATATTACTGGCTCTCACTATCTATTATAAAAGAGTAGAGGTAGCCAATTCTTAATACTTCTCTAGGAAATCTCCTGTCTTAAAGCAAGTTAATTACACTGAACCCTCATAATCCATACTGTTTTTTTTAAGTGCTTTTTTTAGATTTACTGTAGATTGGGCTCTCCACTCACACCATGCTCAAGAAGATCTATATTTGGGTTAGCTATAGATTGGTCATTAGGATTTCAACCCTTGCATGAAGATGTGATTTAAACTGTGGTTTAAATCCTTCTTACTCAGAAAAAGCCTCATGAGATGATCTAACAAGTACGAGCATGTGAATGATGGAGCCATGGGGTCCTGAGCTTCTGCTGGGGCAACTTTTTGACGAGCAGTAGTGTAGCTATAGCCAAGGAGGCATCTTCGAAGGTCTTCATTCCTATGAAGCTTCTTCATTGTATTAACCTTTGAAGTAGCTACTTATCAGACTATCTCACTTTTTTTGTTTGTTTTTAAGATAAAAACAGATATCACAGCTAATTTGAAAGTTTGAAAAAGATCCTGAGATTTCAGATAAAAGATATTTTCCCAGTACTACAATTTCTCAAGTTATGTAAACAGCAAAAAGCAAGAGGATGTTTTGATATCCTGCCTTAGAGAGACATAGGAAATAGAGCAGCTGATGAATAGAAATGCATTAAGCCTACTGATTGTTTCTCCTTTCTTAATATTCAATTCAACTAGCATGTCCATCATTATTATTATTTTTTCCAATTACTGTTTCATATTTGTGTGAGCCACTACAAATTCTAGATTGGTTGTATTAAAGGAAATATATTTCCTCTGCTTTACCAATCAGTGTTGTTTTCTCTTTTCCACATCCAATTTTCCAGACCTGGGTTTTCCTCAGAGAAGTAAGAGGTAGGGCCAAAGACATCTCACAATTCCTCTCCATGGGTGCTATTTAAAACAGTGAATTGGGTTTCTAGATTTTGGCTTGCACCGAGGCTATCTCTGGCTTTGCAGTGATTTATACATGCCTGGCACTGTCACAGGAGAAGAGCAAATGCTGATAACCCCAGGGGTGAAGCTGTGTCTGTCAGTCTGTCTGTCACTAGCTCCAAGACTGCCCAACATGAGTCTGAGAAAACAGAGGGACCTGAATCAACACAATTCATCTGATCTTCTTTTTGCAGCTGATCCTCTGTTTCTCTCTTTCATTTTTATTTGCTCTTTTGTTTTATTTGTTTTGTTTCTGAATCAGTTGTTCTGACAGAAATCAAGGAAGTTTTTACACTTGTTAACTTGTCAAAGTTCCAAAGTGCCAGTGAGTGAATTTAAGTGAAGAGTTTTTAAAGAGTTTTAAAGAGTTAAAGAGAGTTAAGTTAAAAGGAGATTTAAACAAAAATGAAGAGAAATCACTCGTGTTTGCAGTCATTATAGGAGCCAAATGGTTAGTTAGTGAGGTGCAGCTAATGAACATGATATAACAGCTGTACATAATCTGTAGTGTTGCAGAACCGAGAAAACAAATCCAGGTTCCTGACCAGAGATTGTTTCAAGCCTCGATGCTGTTCATTTTAACATGCAGCACTACACTGGAACTAATCCAATAAAAACTCCGAGAGTTCACCTTCATCCTCCTTTTCCCTCAAGGATTTCTCTTTTTGGCAGAATCTAGTGTGTTCACACTCTATTTTGCCACAGTTGTTCCCTCTTTCAGATCTGTTGCTAAATTGGAAAGTGTTTCTTCTTCAGAGCATCAAAAATATTTATAGTTAAAATTCCACCCAGCTCCTATGTTTGAAAACACTTTATTTTGCTGATGTTACACCAGAGGACCTGGTCCTACAGGACCAAATCCCTTTTTTTTTTCTGTTTTTCTTTTTCTTTTTTCTTTCTTTTTTTTTTTTTCTCTCTCTACTTATGTTGAGTACTGCTCTGAGCTTATCTGGTACTTATCTGGTCTTCTAATAGCACACAGGGTGGGGAGACTCCTTCTACAGAAACTGTCTGGTTTAGCAGCACACATGCTATCACCAAGAGGTAATATTAGTCTATGGTTGGTGTAGACTTAGCTCAGCATAGTTAGAGGACTGAGGACAGGAAAAGAATGAAATTCTGGAGCAGAAGTCCTTGCAGGACAGAGAGCTTAGATAGCTTTATCACTACTGAAAAACAACAACAAAAAATAAAAACAAAAATACAACAAAAAAAGAAGAATTAAAATAAAAAAGCTACTTGCTTTTAGTTTAAATTAAATGCTTAAAAGGAGGGAAGTGGGAAGTCTGAAGCCAGCAGATGAAGAAGGACCCACAGCCTGAGGTGGGGAATTGTGCATGTCCAAGTAAAAGAGAGGACAGAAAGCAACTGAATGAAAAGAGTAAATGATGAGGAAAAGACTTCATAGATGGAATCCCACTTAAACATGGCACTGAAAAATAATAAGAATTAAAAAAAAAATATATAGAAATGCCAAAAGGCCAGAAAGTAAGAACTAAAAAACTAAGATATCACGTTTTAAACTAGTACACATATCTGTTAACACCACCATAAATCAAAAAGACAAAGAATTAGGGAGATAAGAAATACTAGGCACAAATAATTTAGGAAATAGAGCATAGGTTGCAATTAGGGAAAACTGGTGCTGTATTTTAAAGAAAAACAAACTTAGAATAAAAGCAAATAAATAAGCTCACTGTCTCGGGTAATATTGAACCACCACAGTTTGAAATTTTCATCTTAAGTGAGAAACACAAAGTAATATCCTGCTAGGATGACAGGATGACGCTGTGACCAGCGCAAGCAATCATCAAATGGAAAGGGCAAGAAACACAAGAAAAACAGAGAGGGCTTCAGTTTTGCTCCTGTCAGTGGGGTACATGTCACAGCAGGGGATGAAGCTGAGACAAAATTTTAAGACAACCTGCCTGGCTGTTCCATGGACCAGCTAGTCAGGAAAGATGCAGAAAGAGAAGTAACTTGCAGCTTGCTTTTGAACAATACCCAAAAAAGGGTCACTGAAAAAGCTTTTTAAAAATACCTAGATCCAGGATTTTTGCGTGAATATGAAGCCCCACAAGTGTGCAGCAAGATTGTGTAGTGTTGAAAAGGAGATTATATAGACACAAGGAAGCCTGTTAGAAAGAAGGCTAGAGAGACAAGCAAAGGGTAAAGTTTTCTCAAGTGACAAGTAAAATGCTTTAAATGGTTAAACAACATATTGGAGATTCAGAGAAAATATCTATTTCTTATCAACAGATGTTAAGAGAGATTAAGCAAGCACTTAAACTAGAAATGAGTGCACCTTCAAACAGCTCAGTTAGCAAAAAAAAAAAAAAAAAAAAACCATAGATCTCTTTCATGACGTCCTCATCAAGCACCAAATGCTGCTAAAGAAATAACAAAGGCAGTAATAAATGGTTGGTTTTCCTGGTACAAAGCAGTCACCAACTGAACATTGTGATTGTTCAATATATTCATACATGATCTGGAAAAGATAAAAAAATAATGAGATTACAAAACTTTCTTCCATTATTGTGTTAGTAGGATGTAATGAGGAGACCTGCTTAAGAAGATTTGTGGAAAAGACTGAAGATAGTGAATGACAATGTGATAAAATGGTAAGTTAAAATTCAATGCAAACAAGTAAAATGTGATAGTCATGACAAAATAAAAATCCTAAATTAAGATCCCAGGTGTTGGTATTTTGACTAGCTGATAGCTATATGAAAGTGCCAGCTCAAGGCTCAGCAGTATTCAGAAATGAATAGGGTGTCATTAGGAAAAAAAAATGGGAGAAGAATAGAGAATAAAAAATGAAACATCACAGTGCTGTTTGGTATGCTGACTGTGTTCAGTATTTTCAACAGTTTGTAGCTTTGCTATTCCCAGCTCTGACTGGATTTGATAGAATTGGAAAAAATATGGGAATGATCAAAAGTACTCTGTGAGGAATGATTGAGGAGACTTGGACTTTTCAGCTTGGAAAAGAATTGACTTCAGCCTGGGAAAGAAGGTGAATTCTGATGTAATATAAAGTTGTGAATGACATGGAAAGAGTCGATAGGAAGTAATAGCTGCCATTTTTATTACAAGAACTAGAGGGCATAAAATGAAAATAGCTGGTAGCAATTCAAATAAATGAAAGGAACTGCTTCTTGATGAAACGTGCTTTTAGGAGGTGGAACGTTTTGCTGCAGGATATTGTGGTTGCTATGACTTTATTTGGATTTGAAAAGCAACTTAGCATATTGCACCAAAGCAAAGTTATTTATATAAAATACAAAGAGTAGCTCAAGAAGTTTCTCTAAGCTACACTTTCTGGGAGCCTGGGAGAGTGTATCAGGGAAGTATCACGTAATGATGGCCATTTTTTACGCTGTTTGTAAGCACCTACTCTCTCCGATGCTTGATGAGGGACTAGATACCATATGATATTGGTGGTTTCATCTATATGAGCAAATGAAACACCTTCAACCAGAGCACATTTGGTGGGACCGAACAAACTGGGCCATGGTTGCCCACAGGGTTTTTTTCCCATGGGTATTGGCATGATTTTGGTCTATGAGAACCAGCCTGTCCCAGGCAATGCCTAGATCAGAAGACAAGAGTGGCCAAGCACTGTTCGCAGAAGGCTGTCCTGTCTGGAGATGAATAGAAGGAATTCAGGCTTTCAGGTGGATCCTGCCCTATGTCACTTTTCCTAATAGCCATCAAAAAAGCCTTGGCGCATTTCATTTATGAGTTTAGATATGGCCTGATCCTCCCTTGGAGGTATTGGGCTTCTTAAACCTGTCTTAACCAATCTAGTCTTGTTGCTACAGAAGTCTTACAAGAACCGACCCCAAAGAACTATTTTATTTTTCCTTTATATTTTCACTTAGGAGGAAAAAAATATGTATTTTTTTACTTTTTATCCTTATCCCTTCCTGAAGATTTTTAGTTGAAAAAGAAAGGGGACAGGCATCCTAGGACTTCTCTCCCTATGGAAAATTGGAAGGAAGTTCCATGAAGGAACTGGAAAATGAGTTCTTTCACCTAGATATATTATCGTCATGAAGGAGAAGAAATGCTCAGTTGTATGTCCTTATACTTGCTGTATGCTAGTCCTTCCAGATAAGTAATAAAACCAAGATTTATCTGTAAGTCTAGGATCTAATTAAATTCAAAAGTCGATATGGGTTCAGTCAATGTGCTTAAGTTTTTAAGCTACTTGCTCAAAATGGTAAAGCAAATTTCTCCATTTTTCGACTAGTGTTAGTTTCTGTGTCACACTTTCCATCTGAGACCAATTAGCCTGTTCAGTTGAGCCTCTTTGCTTTATGTTTTAAAATTCTGAGAGCAGTCCTGGCCTAATGATTGCTTCAGAGGGCAGGGGATGAGAAATTTTCTGGAGTTTCTATCTAAAACTTCTGTAAAATTTACTATTTTTTTTTTTACCTTCCACAGCTAGACCTTTAAAACGTATTTTGCTGCCAGATTTATCTGCCAGAATTGCGAAGTGATTTTAAGTACATTCAAGATCCTAAGGTCCATTTTTAGATTATGTGTGAAACTGTGATTTTGTTTGTGTTATCCACAGGTGGGTAAATATAGTGAAATATGTTAAGTATTTTTGAAAATAAATATCACATAGTTTCTGGAATTTGTAATTCTTACATTGGGGCAGTTGTAACCATTCTGTAATTGAGCTCTTTCACAGGAAACAGAAGCACTGTGACAGCTTGTGTGAACAAATAGAGAATTTTGCATCAGAGATGTTTCTGAAGCCATTTGTTTTTCCTATATACTGTTTGGTTATGGTTACCTACAATACATAAATAATTGAAAAAAAAAAAAAAAAAAACCAACAAAAATATCATGCTCTTTGCCACACAAACCCAGTCAGATGGTGCAAAAAATAAAATATTTGA
>JAVCKT010023080.1:4110-20043 GCA_032273925.1 Rhynchotus rufescens
AGCAGCAAGAGGCAGTCAGGGACACAGGGACCTGAGCTCAGCTGGCCCTGGCTCTCCCAGCGCTGCGAGGACCTCGAGGGGCCACCTGCAGTCACCCTCTAGGTCGGGTGACCCTCAACCTGCTCTGAGCTGAGACCAAAGCCTCTCTTCTGGCTGGGACACAGGCACCGAAGGGCCACGTAGCCACCTTCCCTGTGCATGAGGGGGTTTGAGTCATCCATTCAATTGTGAAGGGACTTGGCCCATATAAACTGGTGTTTAAATCCCATGCTCAAATCCCACAAGTAGAACACCTCATTTCACATTTTACAGTGACAGGAAATCGCTAGCATAATAAAAAATCAATAATTAATATCACAAGGCCTTGTAATACTAGTGTAAGTTTGTTCCACAGTAAGTCAGTAAAAGGTATTAAGCAAACAATGTTTATTTATATTACATAATATAACCATAGTTTGTAACACGACTGGGGCCTATTTTCCTCTCAGTGCAAATATTTAACTCCCATTAATGTTAACAAGGGGTTACCTAGCATGTACTTTGGCAAGAGAATAAAACCTAAATTTTAACATTAATCTTAAGTAAGCTTTCAACTTGAAAGCAGCTTGAAAGTACCTTGTATTAACACTATTTTAATTGCTTCAAAATCTGGATTTTTTTTTTCCTGTGAGTACACATATACTCAGATAAAAACAATTCATCTTAGAGCTAAGCTGCACTTTTCAGGATGATGGGAAATAACCGTCTGTCACCTTTCTATAAACCGCACAGCTCGCTCCATGGAGGCTGTTAAAGGCAGTGATAAAAATCTTTGAAGAACTCTGCTTTCCTAAGAGCAGGTTTTTCCCCTTACCGCCCTCCACAGAAGCCAACAAAAATCACAGCACTGTTCAGAGCAAAAATAGCAGAGGAAATCCGTATTATCGGTGAAAAACAAGCAATTTGTTGGCGCCCTGTCTTTCCAATTTGGGGCAGCTCCCGGTTCGGCCAAGCCCTCCGAGGAGGACAGCAGGGATGTGCCACGCACACAGGATCCAGCCCCTTCCGTCCTGCGAGAGGGCTTTGATCACGGCTCTCCCAAGACATCATTCCAAAGCAGAACGCAATTGACCGGCATTGCACCATATGGTCCTTATGTGTGAGCCCCGTCTTGTTCATTAATTTTTATGCCACTACTGCTGGAATTCAGCCAGTGTAATGTGGAGGCAATTAGCAATGTCAGAGTGTTCATGCCAGCATATAATGAGGGGGAGAGAGAAAACGAGAAAGAGCAAGGAGAGGGGAGGGAATTATACTTCCTGCTACAGGCAAGGGTCCTCTCCAGTTTTTTTACATGTAACTTGAAAACTGAAAGATCTAATAAAAACAGACAGGTGACAAGAAATAAAAGTCTTGTTACAGAAGTCAGATTTACTCACTTATAAAGCCTCTCCTGTAGCTTTCTAATCTGTTCACCTATTTTCAGAGGATGAAACTGAAGAAGCCCTGTGGCCTGATGGCCTCATCTTCTAATCTTACAAACACTGCAGTCTGCTTCAGCTCTGCAGCAAAATGCTTAAAAGGCTGCAAAGAGACATATACTAAAACATAAATGTACATTAAGTAATGCATACTCTTACAGCACAGCATTTACAGATCACATCTATACTTTTCCTTTTTAAAAGATAAGCTTTGCAAATCCTGTCCCTCTCCTTACTCCCTCCCAAATTTGCCATTTCTTATTGCTATTTGAGTTCTTTAATTCTGCAGTATTGGAAACCACGTGCCTGTAAATCCAGAATTAGAGCCTCACTAGAATAATGTGTCTCGCATCTTGCCATTGGGCTCCTTGCTCCAGCATTTCCCCAGGAGATAGAAGATTGAAACAAGACACTGCGCATATAGAAACCCCATCACAGGCCAAAAGACTCCATAGAATCATTTTTCATGGTTAGGCATCCACATGGAACAGCTATACACATGTTTACATAGCAGATAACTCCAAAAAAAAGACTAATCAGGGAGATGGCTCAAGCTGCAAAATTCAAATCCAGACTCTCCTTTGCTACTTTCCACTTCAAATCATAAGTGATTTAGATCCAAGCTCTGGTTTCACATTCCATTAAGGAGACAAGACAACCCTGAAGTTCACTAGGGATACAATTTTCAGTTCTATAGTGTTCAATGGTTTAATTATCTATTTGCCTGTGAAGCCATGATGCAATTCTGCACTAGTAATACAGTTACGAGGAGATACCTCCCACTTCTGTCATTTAAATACTGGTTAGGATAGTGCTGCTTGTGGCGAGGGTCCTGTGGCTTGGTGGCAGCCTTTCCCTTTAGAAAGCTTAGCTAGTATATGAAGGTAATTTGATTGATCCACCCTAATTCATAATGGATATTTACCCTCCTTGCAAAAATCACAGGACCTGGGCAGCTTCAGAATGAGCAATGCTCTTTAAAGAAACCCGTTCAGGGCTTAGCAAAGACATTGCTGCACTGACTTAGCACATACTAAGGGCCTGATCCCAAGCCCACCAAGGCTGAGTCATGGCTTATTGGGCTGAGAAAAAAAAATGCACGTAGTTTGGCAGTATTTTTTCCCAGGATCTAGCTACTGTCATTTGTTCAAGCTTCTCATAAGCAACAACAATCACATTTCAAGTAGTTCAGCAAAGTGTTTAGAACTTTTCAGGTAGGAGCTTTAGTGAAACTTAAAGCTGAATGCTTTGGTATTCTGACATTAAAAAAATATTCACTGACAAGTGAGAATGAATCACCAAGTTTCATCTGAAAGACAAAATATTTTGCTTTGAAAAGTAAATGTTTTATCCACCTCATCTGGGCATTTATATTACATACTATACTTAACATTGAGAAATAAAATCAGAAGAAACTTTGGAACTACCAAGAAGATGGATTTCCATGGCACAGTTGCTTCTACATTTCAATTTGTGTCTTCTTCAGTGGATGCAGTAAGAGCTAACATGCTGCTTAAATAAAGCACAAAACCCACGTTTATATCAGAGATGAACAAAATCAAGTCTAATCATTACTGAACGTTTACTTATTTTACTAGTAAGGAGACAAATTATGTGTTGGCACAAGTTCAGTGAAGTCAAGTAAATTATCAAAGCAATATAATTTAACTCATAGGAGTGCGCAAAGCACTCGCACTCCAAAAGCATGTAGCCCCACTACCAACTAATCCAGGGATTTCAGTTTCCTCCACTAACCTAGTGCAAAAACAAAAACTTTTGTATTTGCACATATCATGCAAAACTACTCAGATGAGAACCTCGTAAGTTTTGCAGACATGTCACATCAGGGCCGAGGCTTTGCTCACGGACCGCAGCAGCGAAGGGTGCCTCTCTCGGGCACTTGCGCTGCCTTTTCCACACGCTCCGCGTTCCGCGAGGAGCCGCGGGCAGCGGCGCGGCTGCGCAGCGAGCCGGAGCAGTTGCCTGCCCTGTGGCTCTCCCGTCGGGGCTCGCTTGGAGCCCTCCTCCCTGCCGTGTCCCTAATGCGTTCAGACACCAGGGATGCAGGGAGAGGCTGTGCAGCCGGTGTGAGGCACGACAGAAATGCCGCCTACAATCACAAACGTGTCCCGACCAATTCTGCTTCCGATACACATTATGCGAGGCCCAGAGCTGGCAGCCAGCAGCTTCACAGCCATGTGGCAAGGAGGGTGGTAAATCTTCCTTTGAGGCAGATAACTCTACTTTGTTTCCTTGTGTCCCTGTTCAGAGCTCTCTCCAAGGCCCAGGTACTTGGCCAAGAAGCACAACGCTGCTTTTCTGCCCCAAAACCTCTGAGCACACATTGCTCCCTGCAAAGCTTTGAGCGACCAGGCAATGCACGAGGAGTCCTCAGCTCCAGGGAGGCCTGGACACGAGCAGTGTTCAGGTGCTCGCAGGATCGCTCCTGAAACTCGTCGGGTGGAAGCCTCCCAAGCACCACGTTGTGCACACAAAGTGACCCTGTCACCTCGCTGGGGCAGCACAAGCCTCCTCCAGCTTAAACCAGGGATACAGGAATCCAGATTCCCTTCCAATTGCAGAGCTGACCCAGTGCTTCCTTCCTCCTCCTCCTCCGGGACAGGGGACTAGTAGAGTCCCAGTCGCTCCGTATCCCCACAGATGCCACATACCTGCTTTGATCCGTGGGCTGACCTCACATTGCTTCTTCCCACTGTGGGATGTGGGACACCAGAGTCCCAGCGGTGCAGGTTTGTTCTCAGGGCTGAGGTGCAGATATTGCTGCTCCACAGGACAGCTCACCTTCCAAGGTCATTCAGATATTTAGCTTAGTTTCTGTTCCTAGTTCTGACAGGGATCTGCCATATACCTTTCAGAAGGTCACCTAAGATACTTCTATACCATCTTTCTATATACAAAATAACAACCTTATCTTTCTGCATGGATGAAGCTGGATTTATTGTTTGTGAAGGACTTCAAGATCCCCCGGAAAAGGGTGCTGTATGTCTCTAAAATACTATTCATTCCTGTCAACTCCAGAATGACTTAGAGCGCCCAACAGTGAGGCTCCCCTTCAACAAGAAAACCTTAGAATTAAAAATCAGAATTAAAATAATAAAAAGTAATCCTGAACACTCAAGAGAATTAAATAGAGACCAGCTTGTAGCTTTCATGTGCAGTCATCTGAGTCAGCTCTCCCAGGAGTGCCAAGGGCTAAATCCATCCTTAAGCTCTGTTGGCTCCTGCCAACGTAAACCAGGACACGCGGTCCCTGCCAGCAGGACCGGGAGAGGCAGTGGCCACGGGAGACCCCACAACAGCAGCTCGGTCAGGGAAGGTTCCCAGCCACATCAGCCCGAGATGTCGTGGCACAAGCACCTCAACACGCTACTGCCTGCATTAACGACACTCGAGCAGGCTTTAAAGGAGGCTCTGGCAGAGCCTGCTGCACCGAGGGACAACGGTGACAAGCCCCTTTGCAAACCAAGGGGGTGTTAGCTTGTAAAGGAAGCGTCATTGGCACAATAGGGAAGTAAATGCAGCTCTAGGGATTTTGCCCACCTCAAAATATTTTCTCTGCAGTGTGCAGCATTCTTTGAGCTTGTCAGTCTGTTGCATAACACTGCTTAATGTACGGATTGAGCCCCCGATCCCACAGGGAAACTGCCATGCGACTCAAATGTTTTACAGGAGGGCAGATGCCCATGTACAAGAGTGTCCTCGTTCCACCACCAACAAAGCGGCAGAAACGCAGGCATCTCCACCCTGCCAGCTGCACTGCAGCAGTCCTCAACTGGCAAGGTATGAAAAAGGAGATTAGCAAGTATAATAGCATTTTACCGTGCTCTTTAGAGTGAAAAATCATTTGCGTATTACCACCATTGATGGTCCAAACCCACAATGCTAAATACAACCAAAACTCCTTCAAATTTCAAGGGAATCTAGATTTGAACCTTAATCCAAAACCCACCCTCTGGGGCTTTGGATCCTTCTTAGATCCAAGACTGGAAGGTACCTATTTTGTGTCTTCTGGGAGCCTGGCATTTTGCAAGACCTCAAATTCCTACCAATTGCACCTGAAAAAGTTGGGAAAAGAATCTGAATTTTTATTGCCAGAAACCAGACACCCCAAACTAAGTGCCAACCCCAAAACTAAGTCTAAAGCAGCAGCCTAGCCTCTCGCAAGGCAGGGCTCTGCCAAGAGAAGCAGCCAGAAGCCGCCCTGGTACAGCTTCATTACCTTATGAGGATGGCTCCAGGTTTAATCCCGAGCAGTACACAAAGGGCTGGCTTTGTGTAAAGGTAAGTTGTGACTGAGTGTCTCATCTTGGTCCCCACTGGAGCCGATCCCAAAACCACCACACGCTTTGGCACCGCTTGCTGTACTTGGCAATCTCCGCCGCAGCGAGGTGGGTGCATTGGCAGCACTTGTGAGGAACCCCTCCTCTTTAATTGGTGGGAATGTACCTGTGAGGCTGAGCCCTGTTTGGGGAGGCTAAGTGTTCCCGCGAGGGAAAACGACTCGAGACAATGCAGTTGGTGTTTGCAGGAGCAAGACAGAGACCGACAGAGCCTTTCATGTTACCTGGAGGGCCCTGCGGAGCTCTCACTGCCTCCTGCCTCGCCAGGAAACCCTGTCCCTTGCTGCAGCTGAGCAAAGGCTGATGAAACAGCAGGAGCGCCCAGAACCTTCCCTCCAAGTCACTGAGAAACCCAGACCACATGAAGCTCCAGTCTCTATTTTATTCCGTGTCACAGTTTAAAAAAACAAAGAAATTTTTCTCCAGAAATCGTCTGGAGCAGTGACATTCAAAGCTACAGCTACCACTACTTTCCACTTTGCTAAGATAATTCATTGCAGACAGGAAGATTACACGAAAATTAAACTTTGTTCTACTTAAGGGCTCCCTAATGCTTTCCTTATTTTTTGTCTTTTTTTTTTGCGACAGAAGTTTGTGATGATTATATATTTCCTAAAGCTAAGTATACATTTCATGCATTGACTTGAGAGCTATTAAATATACAAGCACGGACCATAAGGGTTTTAAAACGTGTTGCAATTTTAGCATTAGTGGGAGTGTTCCCTTCAAGCACTATCCCTTTGCTCTAGATGACAGAAGACACTATATCACTTCCCGCACAAAATTAAGGATGTTCAGGGTTATGTGACCCCTACTGTCTGAGCTAATGCAGCCTTCGATGGCTGCAGACTAGAGTTATTACAAACAAACAGCTAAACCATCATAGCTCATGCTCTATTCAGCAGAGGGCAGTGGTAGATAAAAGCCACATTCACCTATCAACCAATTCCAATCCTGTCTCCAAACTGGTTGGCCGTCATGAACTTAATGGCCCCAAACACACCGGAGAGATAGAAACAAGAGTGATGGATCGAGGCCTTTTGCTCACGTTCCTCTGCTTGCCCTTAATCCTCTCCCTTTCCTTTTGCCTTTTTTTCCTCCCCCTTCCCTCAACGCATGGGACGATCAAGGCCAAGCGCCTTCTACAAGGTGTTCCCCCCGAAAAGCCAGCAGGGAACAAAAATGCTCCGAACCCTGCGGAATCAAGTTCTTAATGGCTCTAAATGAGTGTAAAGTAAACAGAGGCGCATGTGCATGCACGTACACACACACCCAGCGCCGCTTCGCCAGACCTGCGCCAGGAGAGGGACGGCTGCCTGGTGGCAAAGGCACCGAGGGCCACGGCAGCTGGAGCAGGGAAGCCTGAGCGCGGCCCCTGCACTCAGCAAATTAAAGGAATTGGTTCATTATGCACTGCTACGGTTGCAATTAAGTGCAAGTGCCAAGAATGTTACCTTTTGCTACCTTAGTGCACACACACTGAAAATCACAATTAGTAATCACTTAAATAGTGACTTCTCACACTACACAAGTGTGCAGGAAAAAAAGACCAGATACCTGCATTAACTATTAGCATACGTAGTACTGTACATTTATATTTATCTGCATAAATATACAACTGTACATATCCTTTCTGTGACCTAAAATACTTTGTAATATGAAGCATATAAGAGAAGGAAGAAAACACTATGCTATACTAGGAAGATTTTGAGTGGAAACCTAAGATCAAACAAAGAGAGGCTGGGTCAGAAATACTAAAAGCAGAAATGCTGAAGGAACTTCTACTGCATCTGTTTTGGGGAAAGAAAACTTGTAATGGCACTTTTATTACATTTAAGTGATAATTCTGTCACCATGGAGTATGTATTTGTGCCTTATTATAGCTATCTTCAAAGGGAATTATTTCGAAGGCAAGAATGTGATGCACATACATCCCTGTACTTCTACAAGTTGCTAAATGGTAAATGACAAGAAATGTTGATTCATTAAAAGACCCGCTACACTTTAACTAGTGAGGGAAAGAAAAGGTAATTACTACATGCACAGCTCCCCATAAATGTAAGTTAGTGTAACGTGCCTCATACCAGACAGCTTTACCTGCATGGCTGGAGAACAAGCAAAACGTGCCAGTCCCAGAGGAACCAGACTGCTGAGGACTTCCCTGCAAGCACCAGCCCAAGTCATCATCGTCCTCATCCTCCTGTGGCTGCTCCCCAGCTCCACAGGCCTCAAGTTCAGTTTAGTCTGTAGCCTTTTCTAGGTCCTACTGACAACTGATGGGCTTTATAGTTGTTGAATGACAGCTCCTATCAGCAGCTACTTAATGAAAGAGGCCTTTGGAGAGCAGCACCAAATGTTGATCTACCTTACTCTCCTTTTCTCAATTTCTTCTAGAAAAACAGGTCTAAGTTTAAGACCACTTAGCTGCCCGCTCACAAGATGCCTTTCAAACACAGCCAGTTTCACCACTGTGTCGCTGTCTGCTCAGCAGGAGCGGGTTTGCTCTAAGGGCTGCAGCCTTCGCTCTCGCGCCCGAGTGCTGCGCGCATCCCGGCGATGGGGAAAGGCAGCGGTGCCGGCGTCACCCGCGGGAGCGCGACACGCGGCTCTGCTCCTCACAGCCTCAGCCCGCTGCCTTCTCCAGGGCCAAAGCGCTTCTGAATCCGGCAGCATGGCTGGGAAAGAGCCCCAAATGTTTGATGACTTAAAAAAGCAAATTATGCTTTTGAGCTAAACTTAGCCAGAGAACTTAATTGGGCAGCAAATTCCATATTTGTTCTATTAAATGACGACATTTTGCTTACGTATGTACTCACATGTAAGCAGTAACATTATTTGTACATAATTCAGTTGCTTCTCCAATAGACTTTGAATGGGAAAAAATTAAAGTCACAAAATGGACAAATGCACAGTGGTGCAATTGCTGAATTACAGTCAACTAAAGTACCTTTCAACTCTCATATGAGATGAAAAGGCACAAAAAGGAAGCTGGAAAGACAGAATTAAATATTTGGTACTTAGTAACATGCAACTGTTCTCTTAGGCAGAGAAACTGCTTGTTAGCAAGCTGGTAACTTTTGAAGCATTATTTCCTAATTAAGGTGATAGCTGGCATTCCCTGCAATCACTGGAGGACATCTCAGTGTCCTGTGCAATTTAACTCCTCCGCAGAATACCTGGAAGGGAGCCTTGGGAAGGGAGACCATCTAACCCTGCCTCAGCTGCTTGGTGTGCACAGCTTCGCTGTGGGAGCAGCAGCCTGCAGAGTCCTGCACACAGGGCACCAGAGCCGGGGAGCTGCAGGAACCTCCTGCAACGCTCAGCAGCTGCTCGCCTGCCGCCCCAGCTCGCTGGGAAGGGCCTTGCGAGCTCCTCAGGGGCTCTGCAATGACAGCCCCATGCGGATTTCTTCCTATGGGAACATGGGAACCCCCTCTCTCCTGGGGCAGAGCCGTGGCCTGTGCTCTTTGCCTTCACACGGGCTGAGGGGTGGCCACGGCCGGGCTGCAAAACGTCCCCCTGCACGAGCGAGCTCGGCAGGAAGGCGCAGGGAGAGGCCGCGCAGCCAGCCGAGCATCTCCGGCCTCGGCATCCCGATCCCGTGTGACCCGGGGCTCGCCGGGAAGAGCGGCATCTGCTCCGGAGCAGCTCAGAGCACAGCACGCATCAAAGCCGGGGTCGCATCCTGCCCTCGCTGGGTGTGTTAATCCAGAAAAAAACGAAAAGAAACCAACAGAATTATCCTTCCTTAACTCTACAGTCCCCACAAACTAAATTTGTACTGTTTGTTTTTCACAGTAACTTACACAGATGTGCTACTTATCGTACTTTAAAGTATCCCTTTGCTCCACAGCCTATGTGTTTTTCATTTTCTGTATCTAAGCAAAGCAGCAGAAGATGCAAGAGGAGAGAATAAACTTCCAGCAAAACTTCTTGTCACTGGCATTATTGAAATGCAAGAGATCTGCAACACATCTCAGGGTGCAAAGGGTTAATCTCCTTTCTTGCAGATCATCTGTATCAGTCCAGATGCTTGGCTGGGAGGAAACATAACCCAGTGCCTGGGCTAGCGCAGCAAAGTCAAGAATAAAAACATTTTTATGTACTGTGCTTATAAAATACGCTATTTGCTGTGCAATACCAGTTATGTTTAGAACCTTCCTTCAAGGATTTTCTTCATATTGATAGATCCATACACGCCTTGTTAAAGACACCCTGCCTAAATGTCTAGTCTCCTTCGTGAAACTGGATCCTTGGCTGTTGGTCTGCATCTTTATTACACTTTCAAACTTACATGTTAAAATAAAACCAAGACAATGGAAATCAAAGTAAAGTGCCACTTAAAGTCAATGCAAAGTTGATAATCCTTTGCAGTCCATTCTTCTGTTACTCTGATGACAAGTTAATTTGGGCGATAAAATGGAAACAAAAAGCAAGGAAGTAATCCCGTTTTACAGAATATTATTCAAGCAATAATAGTTTCCTTTGCATAACACTTATTTCATCCCATCATTACTACTACTATTATTACCACTATCTTAAACTATGACAGATTGTGAAGGGTCAAAGATAATTTTTATCAATCAGACTCCTTTTGTCTTTGGCAGGTTTAATCATGTCACTTGGAATGTAGCACGAGGGGCCTGATGAAATTGGAAAAGCATGTGAAGATAAAAATCACTCTCAGATGAATTCAGACACTTCCTGCCACTCTGCAGATGCCACAGCGCTGCAAGCCACCCTCCCAGGAGAGATGATTCACCTGGAAGGAGGGCCAGGCTCTGCCAGATGTGTAGGAGGCTGCCTGAGACCCACATGCTAACACTGTCTCAATTGTATGAAGCATATGCTTTCAGTCAAGGGTGAAAAATGCAGGCACCAGCACATGCCAAAAGTCTTTCAAGCATGGCCCACCAGTCAGCCCGGAGCTTAATGCACTGATCCATCGAGTCAGCAGATGTGTGTCACCACAGTACAAGTTGAAGCTGGTTAAAGCTATAAAGGAGTGAAGTGACCTAATCCAGACATTCAGATCTCACAAAGAGAACCATATTGTTGTCACTTTGGGGGGCTTAATGCGGGACTTCAAGCACAAACACTGAAAGCCTTCTTGGAGTAAAAAGAGCTGTGGCCGTGAAAGAATAAAACCCAGCTCTGAGCTGCAGTTGTACCGATTTCAAGTTGATCTGACAAAAGCATAACATGGCTTTCCTTCTTAGCACTGCACACACAAAAAAAGAACATCTGCAGAATTTTATTGCCAGAGCCATAAATGCTCCTTATCCACTCGGCTGGAGGCAGAAGTCCAAAAATACCTGGACAGAAAGTTTATTTGCCGAGTACCACCGCGTACTTGGTAGAGCCAGTGAGTTACACAACATATTCTTTCACTCCTGGCAGTGCTGCCGGTGTCAGCTCCGAGGCCGGCAGCAGGAGCCGGCTCCAAAGTGCCTGCGAACTCCTCCCTCCTCTCCATTTAATAACCTTTTAGCGGGTACAGTATTTCCCGACATGCTCAAAGTCAAAGCATACTTTACAGCTAAAATATCCACCCTGTCCACCCGCAGAGCAATTTGTTTAAAGAAACCAGATCTCCTGAGCACTCAAACATCAACCCAGCACCATGCATGGTGCAAAGCCACCTCATTGTCAACAGCAGTCGTTTCAAAAAGCTCGTTCAGACATAGGTGATAAGATGCAGTTCTCACTGGGCAAGCACAACTAGGTAGATAGAGAAGACTCCAAGGAACCTCTTTCCATCACCTGGAACCCAGCTCAGAGCTTTCTCAAGCAGTTCTCCAGCAGCCACATCCATGGACAGGTACTGAAGTTTCACAATGACTTCACTGTGCTTTAACACAACTTACCCAAGCCATGGTCTGTGGCAAACGCACACCTGTTCCATGTATGCCCAAGAGGCCAAAAAAACTCTACTTGAAATAATATTCAAGTTCAAACAACAAGCAAAGCTCTTCTGCCTTAGGAAAAGTCCATCGCGCAATCCACTTTGCAAGAACACCCGGGCATTTAAACCTTAACTCCTTAGCACGTATAGGATTTAAGCAATTGCCAGCATAAAGAGAGGGGCACCCACTGGGCATGTGAAGATGCCCCCCACCCCATTTCCCCAGTTAAGAGCCTCCCAAATTACGCCTTCTTAATAGTCAAGGCTTCTCATGGCCTAAAAGGAAGATTAAGCTGGGAACCATACACATGTAGTATAAAAAAGGTTACCAGACCAAAGTATATATAAGCTAAGTGCAGGAGGAGAGGCAACAGATGGATGCAACACACAGGTGATACTGCCAAGAACAGAAGTACAAAGAAGTGTGTATACAGACACACACACATACACACGTGTATACATATATACACACACATATGTGTATGTCTCGTGGTCTTATTCCTATCCAAATTGTGAAGAATGTTTTAAGTTATGTTGACCATGAAGGGTTTGATTTAAGAATTAATTAGGCTGTGCTTTTTTTCTTGTTTGTTTTTATTTCTCTTCTGAACCATCTAATTGTCCTGCCCATCTGCAATTTACTGTAGACCAAAAAAGGTCTCTGGAAACTGCCCTGGTCTCAAATGTCTTTTGACAGACTAATACAGGGAAAATGATTCGAGAAATCTTTGGATTTTTCACCTTCTTATTTCTGGTGTGGGAACAGTACTGAGTCTAACACTGTATCACTGCTGTGATACAACAAACAGTTCAGTTTTCTACAAATTTTAAAGATTTTTTTTTGCCAGACAACAAGAAAATATTGAGATATGTTTGTGGGTTCCTTTTTTTTTTGGAAAATAAACTGTTATTAAAGAGTTAAACCACTGTATGTGTGGGCGAACTGCTTGCTGTAATTGCTATCTACATACAGATCTAAGAGATGTTGATCTTTTGAAATGAAGGGTGCAGACACAAGACTTGTTAAACCAATAAAAATACCAACTTTTTTTTGCCATGGACCCTTTGTATGCAAATCATTCAAGTCAGGGAAAATTAAAGACTTTAGACAAAACACATTCTCATTGGGACACAGAAAAAATATATGGTTGCCTCCAAACTCAGATTTATATTTAAAGTGCCTCACTTTCCCATCAGATTTTTATTACACCTATCAATATTCAAAAATAATTATTACTCACTACTGTCCTTTTCCTACTTTTCCAGCATAAACTTATATAGTTCTACAACATGACCACATACACCCTCCAAATCCTCCAGCTTTGCACTCAAAAAAAACTCTCTCCAGCTACAGTAATAAAAATACATTTAAAACTTGGAAAACCTTTTCCCCAATCAAAGCATTATTTCAGATGACTTTGAAATATCCTAAATGAATACCTTTTTAAAGGGTCTATCCTACATATCAGATCCTGAGTAGTATTGCTACCTCACAGTGAAACAATAACTGTATAGAAAGGGGTTATATACTGAGATCTGGACCTGGTTGCTGCTTATGTTAAGACTCCTTTTTGCTAGAGCTTTCCCTGGGTAGCACTTTATTCAATAAAACCTCAATGTGACACACACACCCCCTCCAAAATATCACCTTTTTTTTTTTTTTAATTTTTTCAAGACTTTTTCTTCTACGAGCAAACATTTCTCATACAAGGTGCAGTACAGATGCCCATACCCAAGCAGGACAAACCCCTCTTCTGAATGTGGAATTAGAGCTCAAGTGCCAAGTGCGGGGCCGGGGGTCTCCTCCAGAGCATCTCCTGGTGCCCGGGCTCCGCATGGGAGCGGGATGATGCCCACGGCCGAGCAGCGCACGGGCCGGTGCTGACTCACACCACAGGACTGTGCCAGGCACCGCAGACCTGTCTGGAGGCAGCAGTTCAAGCCTGCGAGCTGTACGCCCACATTTGCATTGCACCCTCCTGCTAGGGGCTTTAGCCTGGGATAAACACTACACAAGGGTAACTACGCCACTTCCCCAGGGCCAGTTAGCACCAAACTGGTCCAGACAGTGCCAGATATCAAGGAGCAGTACACTGGTATTCATATTCAGATTTTATCTGTACATTACTGTGCTGAATTTAGTAATTTTGCTCTGTGGCCTACTACACACCAAGATATAAAACAGAATTGGCATCTTTGGGTATAGAACAGTGTCTGCAGTTTGCAGTTTCAGGGGTTCCTTCGAAGCTCCAGATTGTTCTTTTCCCCTAGCTGTGATTTGACAGTGGTTGCAAATCAGCACATCCAGTATGTCCTTGCTTAGATCCAGACTGTGTTCTTCCTTTGGCATTTAGACCTAAAAACAGGTGTCATACTCATTCTCTTCAGGGGACATGGTAATTTTTGACCCTACCTCAATCACATATAATCTTATTTTCACCTCATCCCAAGTATAGTAGTAGACATGGGATAGAGCAAGACTTGTGCCCCCCCAGAAGCACAGTCATTATTCAAGCAATGCTCAGCAGAGCTGCCCCGAGGTACATTTGCTCTGTTAGTCCCTGCACAAGGCAAGGCCCATCAAACTCATCTGACTGAGACACAACATTAGGTTAGTAGGAGTAGTCAGGATCACTCTTCTTGCATTTGTGGAAGAAAGCATTTCCTTTTCCTTAGGACTTGTGTTTTCTTCCTCCCCTGTAGATTTAACATTTGTTACAGCTTCTGTCAATTAATTAGAGCATTTCCCCTAAAACCCACATTGATTCACTTATTTGACTCACTTTCCAAGCACTTTACCTGTTAAGTTTCTCTGTGTATGAATATTTATCTAGCTGTGCTTTTTATAGTTCTGTAAAAGCAATTACACTGAAAAGGGCAGCCCCTCCCAAGCGTGATTAATCATGACTTGATTTGTGCAGAGTTAGTTTCCTAGCATAGACTAGGAGGCTCTTCACTCCACAGAGAGCTTTCTTAATGACAATGAAAATGCTGTATGTTTTGCAAGGATCCATCTATGGCCTAGCACATACATTATAGTATTCCTGGGATGAAATTGCAACTTCACCAGGTCATTTTAGAGGAATTCTCTATACTTCTGAATGATAGGGCAGCAATTAAGCATTGAACTGAACATTCATATGAAACTGTCCCTGCACACACATTGATCCTACCCATGCAAACACTTTGACTACACAGTGTGAGTACTAAGCTGGTCCTGTAGCCATACCAACTATCCCAGCATTAATGGAGATGATTATTTTTGCCCCCTCATTTTCTTTAACGAGATTCAGACTTTCAAGAGTCATTATTATTAAAGTGATGACAATATTGACCTGGTTCAGTGCTGATTGACCCTCCAGGTATGTTCAGCAACTACTCTGGCCATGGTTGGCATGCCCTGCTATATTTGTTTGAACAGATATTCCACATACACTCATGCCAGAACACATGCATGTTCCACTGCAGCAAAGCCTGTGAAACATCAGGTTGTGACAGCTGGGTTTAAAACAAAAGGTATCCAATAAAATATATGAAAACATAAACATCAGGTCTTGTTAGCCATGGGTGTTCAGTCATCTTCGCAAGGCCATTTTTCACTTTTGTTTTGCTGGGTTTATCAAGTTTATACCGTTAATGCGTATACAGTTCCACAACTCAATACAAATTAAAGAGCATCTTCCGTTCAGTGAAATAAAAAACACATAGCACAGCTTAATCATTGCTTTATTGCTATAACCTGCAACAACAAAAAGCCATGGAGGCTGTCAGGGGGCTGTGAACCCAGAACCCAGAACCATGTGAACCCAGAACCATGAGGTTCAAGTCCACGGTATTTGCCAGGTCCCTGCTTTTCACAGACTTCAGAAACCACACGTAAAACAAGATAGAGTCATCTGCAGGTCCGAAGCTGCAAGAGAGCAGGGAGCCTCCTGGTGAAGGGCTGCAGCTCCGGGGAACGTTTCACCCGCAGGAGCCTGTGGCGCGGGCTGAAGGTCTCGGCGCCCGCAGGCCCAACGGCGCCAGGCCTCGCCTCGGCCGGACACACAGCGCTGCCCCACGGCCAGCCCTTCCTCCTCCTCCTCACACCAGACACCTGCCCTATTCACCCATCAGGAAAAGGCAGGTTGGTTGAAAGCTCCTGGCTATGAGCTAAACATGACTGGAGCTGGGAATCCTGCACACTCCTGCAGGCCTCTTCCCAGAG
>JAVCKT010023080.1:24958-35686 GCA_032273925.1 Rhynchotus rufescens
TTTATTATGCCACCTTATCAGCTGGGGCTAATCTGCACAGTATCACTGCCTTCAGCTGAATCGCCCTGATTTATGCCAGCTGCACAGATAGCTAGTCCACCCTCAAAACCCAAGTTAATATTTTCAGATTTTCATGTGTATAACACCAAGTTTAACAACTAGCAGGAAATGGAGTCCTCTATTTAGCATACTAGGGATTAATTTTAATTTCAAAATTGCAGGAACGTATGCTTCCATTATGAAGGTGTGTCAGCAGTGCTACAAGTAGGGTTGTGCTGTCACTTCAATTATAAACTCTTTTTTTGAGGGTTTGCTGGAACTTTAGCTTAAAAGGAAACACTTGCTGAAGTCTGAAAGGGTTTGTACATAGAGATACCTTGTTTCCAAGACTGAGAAAAGAATAATTGTGTTTCACATGTTCACATGAACTTGAATGTGCTAGAAAACCCCAAACATTCAAAGAAATAAGATAGTTTAGTTATAACTTCCCAGTGGAAAGCAAGTTCCTTCCTGGTTTCTATCAGAAATACCATAGGTAAGCATGACCACACAGTATGAGAGTGGAGAGGCGGAATGAGGAAAGCATAAAATCATGATTTTTTTTTTTTTTTGACATGTCAGAATTATAAAATTGGGTCTGCATAGACAAAAGAGACACAGTGGCCACACCATGGCACCAGAACACCTGAATAGAACACCTACTTTTACAGCAAAGACTATGCGGACAGGCCCACCTCGCCCCAGGCCCGAGACGTGCGCGCCGCAGCCATGGCCCCGGCAGCCAGTGTCGACACGCCTCAGACCAGGCTTAACCCAAAAACAGTATCATGGCAGATACACAAAGCTGCAGAATTCTGCTGTGGGCTGCAAAATTCAAGTGAGCAGGCAGGTTAATAACCAGATGATTAAACTGCCATGAGGTCTGTGCTGGAAACACCATAGCTAAGTCAGGCAGCTGCTTTAAAGCCTTTGCAGTTAAACCTGCATTTGCACCTCTGACTGCAGCGTGTGCTCTCCAGGAGGCTCAAGACCATTAGTTCAGCAGAGAACAGGGCTGCATGATGTGTAGGAGTGGTTTCTTCATGCTCCCTCTACCCTATCCAGCAAACACTGAGTATCTTTTGCCCTGAAAATTTATTCCTTGATCTCTTGTGCTGGCAGTCGGGTGACACTGACACCTCTTTGCTATTGAGACTCCTATAAAACATGTCCATGCAGTACAAACAGACCCTTGTTTCTGCATCTCTTGCAGCTTAAGAAGTTCCAGGTCCCACACATTGAGTTTTGCCAAATTGGCAGTTGCTAGGGAGCAACACAAAAATGCTGGCAGTGGTTCCGGGGAATTGGGGAACAGGCAGGCAGCTTTCCTCTAGTACAGGAAATGGGCAGCAATTTTCAAATGACTTTCCAGGCCAGAGACACCCAGATATGTCTACTAATAAGGAAAGAGAAAGTGAGACTAAACGATATGGATGTGGCTTCTGCAATGCATTTAAATGAACATCTCCATACATTTACTGACTCCAGGTAAAAGTTTCTACCAAAGCAGCAGGTCACCAGTGGACTGAAGAGACTACGACTATGGCAGGAGTGAGCCCTGAAGGGCAAGTAGCCAAACCTGGGCTGGAACAGACAGATAAACGGCAACCCATAACTTCAGCTAAGGATTTTCTTAATATGCCAGAGATGGGTCAAAAGCTTCTTCAGAAAGCAGCCCACCACTGCATTACTGCCACAGCTCAGCAGCACTGTGCAATGGTTCTCAGACAGAGGAAAACAGCACCAGGCAGAAAGGCTACCAGAAATCCATAGGTTCAGCACATAGCAGTGAATGGAGAGGTTGGGACTGCTGTTATACAGCAGTCACACAATTGCTAATTGCACAATTTACGCAGCATTGAGCCATTTACTGCTTCATACTTTCAGGAGCAGGATGGCAGTAAAAATACCCAATACTCACACACAAGATTAAGCATGGCTAGATCATACTTTGCAGAACTATTCTTTTCTTGCAGCAACACAAAACCCCAGACAGCTGCACCTGCTAGCAAACAACATGCAACCGGTGCTGGCACTAACAGCCACATATCACAATAATGAGCTCTTGCCATCTAAAACACATGAATTTAAACATGTAAGAAGTGGATTTAAGTTCCTATCCCATGCTCTGTACATTATAACGTACATTAGTAACACCATATAGCAGTCTGTTACACCAGCACCAGCAGGAGCTTTCTGCATCGCAGCTCCTCCTGCTCCCTGAGAAAAGGGCACCCGGCTCCAGGGGACCAGAAGTTTCACACTGAACCTCAGCCAAGTTTTGGCTCAGAACATTAAGGACCTGCAGGATTTTTTCAACCCCCCCTCCACTTCCTCCATGGTGCTCATTTATAGTAAAATGGGGAAAATGCTTTTGGCAAGATGATATAGGAATGCTTTCCTTCTCTTGCTACTTTGATGATTCCCCTTCAGGGACACAGAACAAAGAAAATCAACATTGGAGGTAGCTGGGAAGATCCAAAAGGCTCTTTTAGGGCAAAGGACACGGGGTGCAAAGCAACGCTCTTCTGAATCTATTCAATACAATTCAATTGCAATTTCTTTCAATTCTCAAACCTGACTGCTACTTCTCTCATGTTCTTACAGACCCCGATGCCTCGTGCAGCAGGGCACTGCATGACCTTATCTTTTGAAAGACAACACTGAAGAAAATTAAAACATATATATAAAATCACACAGAAATCTTCCCACAGAAAATGAGTTACTAACAAAGGTAAGGAAGAAATTTCTTAGAGAAATACCAGTGTGTATCTTAAATGCAGCAGTGCATGTTCAAAGATGCTCAAGTTCCACTGATTTCATTAAGAATTGCTGCCTTCAGCAAAACTTCACTAGTTTAATACTATAAACATTAAATACTTTCTTTAATCAATGGGTAACCTGACAAAAACGTAGTCAAGCAATATAGGCAATTCTGCAAAAGGCAGCAAATTCTCAAGTCACAGTGGTTTCTTGTTAGTTTAGAGCAGAATTCACTCCTTGTCAAATATTCTGCACAACGAAAGTTAACTCAGGGAATGAGAGTTCATCATGGGACCTCCTACTTGGTTGAGTTCTATATTTGTACTATTTTAGGAAGTTAAAGTCTGGAAATTTGGCAAGATATTTGCTGTGCTTTCAGCTCTGCATGTAGAAATATTGTACAACTTTTGACTTTTAAAATGACTGATTAAGATAAAACTGAAAGTCTGAGCAGCATTAATGACTTTATCTTTAATTAACACTGCATTTGTATCTCACTTATCTCATTAGGCATAGAAAACATGATTCGATACAAAAAAAGGAGACTTAATTTTTTTTTTTTTTTTTTTTTTTACATCTAAAACCTGCAAGTATTTCCTAGGCACACTGTACAGCAAGCAGCCTCTTTAAAACCTAAGAACTGGTCTAGAAAAATCAGTCAGCCCTTCAATCTAGAGCACCACCATGACCAGCACGGACTCCTCAGCTTCCAAACCAGCCTCTCGTGCTTCTCAGGTTCCATGGAAAGGACAGGCTGCAGGGAGCCCTGTTCCACTTTTCCCTGTTCTTGGGCCCCAGCAAGACCCAGTGGCATAAAAAATTAAAGCCTTGTAAGTTCCTAAGTGGATAACGAATTTCTTACCAATTGTCAGAAGCAAAGATACTTAATGCAAAACTTCCCATACATTTTTAGCTCAATGTAAGCTAATTAAAAGGTTGATAGACACCAGAGTGCTGAGCACCCCACTGAATTTACAGTGGTGGAGATGCAGAGCAAATACTCCAGCATGGGCTCACACAGGTACGAGCGGTGAGCGTGCAAGTTCACAAACATGCTTAAACACACCAAAAAGAAGCCCATGACACAGGGCTACTTGAGAAAAAAAGAAGACCGCTTATGTTTTGGGAAAATACTGTTTTGCTTTCACTGGCATGTGAAACCTGGCTGCACTAGGCATATTTTAGCAATAATGATCAAAGCACAGGCTTTCCCTCAAGATTAATGACTGGCTAAGAGGATAGTTTGAGGTCTGTTTACCCCAGCTGGTCCTTAATTCCCAGGAAAAGCATCTGCAAAGGTTATTATTGCTATAAACTGAAGGCGGAGGGAGGGGTTATGCTGTTTCAAATGATACATACAATGACTTCTAGAGACTTCATGTCTTGTGTGTTTAGCCTAAACCATCTCTTAAAGAACTACTCCTAAGTAAATAACCCATAGCTGCAGAGCAGAGCGCTCGGTCTAGGCACCGCAAACTCCTCTACAGCAACTGGTCACCCCTGCTCCTGCTGCCTGTCCCGTGGGTGAGCCGAGATGCACAGGATCCTTTCACTCCTCACAAATACAGCTACATCTGGCTGCAGAATGAAAGCAGGCAGAGCTCCTACATGACACCCAGGGCAGAACGCAAGGAATATCTCACTTATCTTCAACTGCAGAAGATTTAGCTACCTAGAAAGCAATTGTTTGACCTAACAAATTAACGTGTACCCCTGAAAACACACGTGTGTTTTTGCACACAGGCTGTGAATGTCTTATCCACACTGCCCCACAGGCACCCAGAGAGCTCCAGGACTTCCCCCACTTAGGGCAGGCACAGCCTGAGCAAGTCGCTCCCAATCTGAATCGTATTTATCACAGTGCTCAAGAATGTCTGGGTTTACAGAAGCTCCCCATTGCCTGCACTCAAGCTAGAAATATTAATTCCTTAAGAGATAGGGAATTCTCAGTTATTATGAGCTTACGACTTTAAATAAACAGCATATACTATCCTAAGCTTAAATTCACATCAGACACTAGATTAATAGTAACAGGAGGGGCTATAGATTTTAACCTATAGTAGAATGGCAACTGACTGACAGGTGAGATTCAAATCTTGGAAGGCATTTCATTTAATTGTATATACGTTGGCAATCATGTTTAGACTTGAAGACAGCTATATCCTATACTTTCCTGTATATTTTCCCACAGACATAATCTAAACAACAACAACTTTTTAGCATCATTATGAAAAAAATAATAACTGGATGGTTCCAAATTAAGCATGTGATTCAAGCAGTCACTCTATATACGCTGAATGCAACAGACAGGATTAACTTATTAATACCCCAATGATCCAGAGCCCATTCAGGGTTAATAACAAACTCATGCCCTTGAATGGGATCTGCATAAAGCAAACTGATGCCCTGAAAGAAAGTTTACTTTTTTTTTGTAGCAATAAAGCTGCATGACCATAGAGAACAAAACTGAGAAAAGCATGCAATAGTCTTGCCACCAAAAAGACTTTTCTGTTTGCAGCCCACTGAAGTTTCCACACTGATTATTGTTTTTAATACAGCAGGCATTGCCCCTCTTTTGAGATGTGGATAGACTCAACATGCCTTCAGTTTAAATCTCTAGATCCTTCAGTACCAGCTTGTCAAAGTAACAGGTAGACTAAGCAAACAAAAATAATCCAACAAAGATGGTATAAAAACCTGCTCCTAATTGTTTACCTCATTATCTGAAGTAAAGCTTGCAAAAGCATACTGAATTTTTTCAAGCTTTTTTGCACAGTTCAGTTTGTTGTTTATATATAAACTACCACGACTGTCCTCAAATCATCTTCAAAAGATTTAATGACACATTACATGTAAATCTCTTTTGTGACTACGCAAACATCAAAGCACATTAGAAATTATGGAAAAAGTCTCATTAGAAATTTAACTTCAGTAAGGCCTCTTCCCAATAGCTTCATATTTACTAACACACCTTTCTGTTCAAAGTTTTATTCACCAAAGTCCAGCCCAAATGCCTCCAATAATATCCTATTTACATCAGTGCAAATTAACTTCTCCCCACCATGTTTGGTTTCCCCAAGTTTTTAAGTTTTAGTTAAAAATAACAGGTTGATTGAAACGGTGGATTGGCTCCAACGTCACGGGCTTCCATTTCTCTCAAACACGACGACACTGAGGATTGCCACAGGCTGAATGCTGTTAAGATTATTCCTAGTTTGTACTTCAAATCTCATTATTTGCCACTGAACTAATTAAACTCTATCCATGAAAAATGGCCAAAGCCCAAGCAGAAGCATTATCAATGCCCTCATGTTCATCTCGTTTTCTTTAAACACATCGCTGTGTTTTACCAAACCATGAGCCTCGTGCTAGGGCAGCCGCTTCTCCCGCATCAGCGGGTTGAGCTCTGTTGGATCAAGCTCCCAGGACTCAGTTCCATGATTCCCTCTGTTAACACAGGAGGAAAGATTTTGGAAAGCCAACTTCCAACATGCTTGAGTTCAGGTGGGTGCCTAGATCCTTTCCCATAACCAAGAGGCTTTTCAAGCCCATGTGCTTTCCAGAGCTAGTAGGGACGACCCTTCTGCTCTGCAACAACTTTTAGCCTGTCCTGACATCTCTCCTGGGCATCCACAGAGAGAAGAGAAGCTGATCTCATATTTGCAGGTGGGTGATGCCAAGCAGCAAAGGGCAGCCTGCTCTTTGGACACCCCTCTCAATCCTTAGCCCTCTTCCAGACTATTCCAGACAATTACAGCGCATGAGCTCAGATGGGGCTACATGGTAACACAGAGACCATGATTAGTTTGAACAGGGATCCCAACAAATGCAACTGAAATCAAGCGACCTGGCAACCCAAGCAGACGTCAGACAGCAAAGATGACCTGGAAGATAAGCCACTGAGTAACACATATTTGATACCTAACTCTTCACTGCTCTTCCCCTCCTATTGCATCAGGTCTATCACCTAAACCTGGGCCATTTACAGATACAAAGTGATGTAAAGCCAGATTTTAGTGTCAAAAAACGTCAAAAAAGCAGCGACTTAATGGTTGTGAACCAGGCTCAGGAGGGATTCGAGCAGAGCCCTGAACGCAGAGCGTCTCAGAAGGCAAAATAATGTCAGCAGCGTTTCCAAACACAGGCTACCCCAAGTCTCAGGCTGTGCAAATCCCTGAGCACACTTAAAGCACTGCTAAAAACAGTAGTTTCACAGATGGTGCGGAGGCTATGGACTAATTTGGAATATTTTTACCATACATCTTGATGCATAACAGGAAAAACACTCTGCTGTTTGAGAGAGTAACTGGTAAAAAAAATAAAGAAACCCTTAACAAAGCCCCAACGTTGTTTCTCTTTTTAAACAAACTTAAATTTTATCATAAAAAAGAAGACAAAGTCGTTTAAAAACTAATAGAAACATTGTATTTTAAAACTTTAGTAGCATTTTTTTTCTTAAATAAATATTTAGCACTACGCCTGCCCCACAGTCAGTATTAGTTTTAATGTAAAAATAAGGGAAGTAAGAATTAGTTCTTCAGGTGGTATTACTGCATTCTTGCTAATACAGGTTTAAATAGCAACTCTGCTTTCAGGGCAAATATCCTTTATTTCAAGCAATGTCCTTGCACACACCAAAACATTTTCCCAATTTGGAATTTATTTATTATGCATCAGACTCCAATTCAGCAGCAACTGGCTACGCTGGAATTGATTCATGCATTAATAGAATACTGAGTTCTTAGCTTCTGTAATATTTATAAAAGAAGCAATATTCTAGAAAACTGGATTCCAGATAGCTGTATTCATTTATGCATTTTTACTGAAATACATGACTTTTATTGAGAATAACGGAAGTATGTCTAATGGAATAGAACTTTGTCCACATAAGCTAATATATATTTTGTGCTATATCAGTAAAAACAGATCCTGGATATGACATGCACACTTAAGCATTATGAGCCTCTAAGACAATGCCTGTACCATCATGCAAACACAACCACATTTATCATTCTGCTTTAAATGAAGCAGCAATATCAGTTGTTTCACAGAGCAGCAGCACTCACTTCACTGATTTTTTTTTTTTAATTTAACTTTTGCCTGCTGAGTTGCACCCCCTGATTTTTTGTTCCTGATAGTTAACAATACTGGGAAAATCAACACTGTCCTGTGAGCTGCCTCCAATGAAAATAATAAATATGATTCCAAGAAATAAAAATGATTTAATCAATCCCATCAAAGAAACAGGTAAATTTTCTTCACCTAGTTACAAAGAAACTTAACTTACTATATGAGAATATTTTGACAAAAATCAGGGATGCTCATTTTGTTCCAGCTACTCTAATCATTCAGTGCTTCATTGCATCTGGTAGAAGAAAACTGAAGTAAATTTAGTATGGGCTGGCAAAACAGGATTTTTCTTTACAGAAGCTTAACCTCTCATGAATTTCAGATTCAAAAGAAGAGCAAAGAGATGTCAAACACGAACACAACATGCTTGTATCTCAGCTGTGTTAAAGGATCCACTTAGTTACCCAAACTCTCCTTAGCAAAGTTAATTCTCTACGGCCTTTGCCTTCTGCACCCGTTATGCTCATTTGCAAATTCAGGACCACAAAGTGCATTTAGATAGAAGTTATTTACAAGCAACTTCCACGAATTTATCCTGTGTTGGAGACACTGAAGATCATCAGCGCAGCCTTTGATTTCACCGTCGCCGCCACTCGCCTTTGTGCACTAACATGTTGGAGCTCCAAACCCTCCTGCCTTTTCTCTGTGCCACACACCAGATTTTGTGTCAAGCTACCTCCAGCGCTTACAACTCGCGAACAGAGGCCAGCAGCGAGCCTCCCCAGACACTAAATCATAATCTTCATGTTTTTCGTATTTCGCATTCTCGCCGCAGTTTCAACATCCCTACCCCGTGACATTAGGGAAGGATAAATCACCGGGCATGACAGCTCCCTTGTAGAGACTGGTACGGCCCTGGGATCCGCCGCACCCAACACCCACAGCTCCCGCCAGATGTCTCAGCCCTGCCTGCACGTTAACCCCTTCGGGAGACCGGCCGCCCGCCCCGTCGTCCTCTTTTTATGTAAAAGAGGATAAAAAAATATAAACCACTCTGCTTTGATCCAGGTTAGCAAACTTGAGCCTGTCAGGAGACACGGAGCAAGGCTGCCAGTGAAATCAGCAACTTCATCCTCATATTTCCATTGTCTACATGCTCACATTTTTCCTTAAAGATAGGAATTTGGGCATTATAACTTAAGTGCTAGCAGTACTCAACATTCCTTCCTTCGTATCATGCCATGGTCCAGCAAGTTTGTTGAAAAATAATACAGTAAAAATCTGCACAGTTTTATGTTTGCATTTTCACATCGAGGATGCAGCTTATCCTTCTTGGAACTAAAATGCTCATTACCTGCCCTTCAGCCAAACAGCCTGTTTAGGCCTTAAATCAATGAGATTTCACATCAAAAATCTGTATAATAAAATCCACCAAGGTTTCACCGGGGTTTTTTTCTGGCCCCAGGATGTAAATTTGCATGCAACTCTTCAGTTTGAGAGTAGTCCCTTGGCTTAAAGCTGCACATGTGCTTAAGTACTTTGTTCAGTGGGGGCCTAAGTCAGCTACTTTAAAATGAAAACAGAGGCACGTAAAGAACAGCATTGTTAAAAACTATTTTTCTCCTGAAACATTGTACCAAAGAAAAACAAAAGTAACACAGTACAAAAACACACCAATTCCTAAAAACATGTAGTCTTGAACACTAGGAAAACAAGAGCTAAAAAGCAATTGATCAATACTCACACACACTACTTGATAAAAGCAAGTAAATGTCAACTGTGTCCAAAATTCTTTGCACAGTATTATAGGTAAAAATATCCATGGATACAAACAGCATGCAAGAGGTCACTGCTCTTAGATTAAGAGGGGCCTCTGTTTTTCACCAGTTTATATTGTGCATTTGAAAGCAGTTATCTGGGCAATTTCATTTGTGCCTCCTGCATAAAATGTGTTCGTCTCTCTGCTTTGTGTGTGGCTTTTTCATAAAAAATAACTGAACAGAAAATATTGCAAAGCTTGCACTATTGGCAAACATGAACACTGTACTTCCTGAAACAACCTCTGATTTGCTTTCAAATGGGCTAGGATTCAAGTTGAGTATCAGTATTTCTTTAAACAGTTACAGGAGAAAGCATTTCAGTTATTGCCATCTGTGGAAGAAATCACACTGAAAGTAAGACACCACCAGGGCTAAGCAGAATGTATTGCAAACAGCCATGGAATAATCAGTGCTCAGCTTGGTCAAACAACATTAACCTGACTGTAGTTATCTAAAGAACACGCCACTAAATGCTAAAAAACACTTAAGGCAACTGCCCACACAGCAGAAAAACCAAGCTTGTATTCATGTTTTATTATTTCAATTAATTGCTCAATATATATTAAAACTGATGGGCTAAAGGGCTGGTTGTTACTAAGGGGTATTTCAAGAAGAATTTATATTTCTTTGCATGGTCTGCATCAATTATCTTGAGAACAAATTTGTTTCAAGTTTATTCTTTACACTTTTGCTGTATGAGTTAAAGGGTTAAGTAACTATTATATTCTAAAGAGCAAACTGTTTGCCTTAGGGCCATCTCCTCCTTACTCCTGATGAATTGCCTGACACTTCATGTATCATACATTACTTTCCACTAGGAAGTAACATTTGCTTCTATTCATGGTATAAGACCTAGCTTTGGCTCTTCAAAGCAGTATGGAATTGATCCAAATATTAAAATACATCTTCATGTGCTAAACATGAATTAAACAGTGATATATTAATTTATAAATATGTAGGTTTGTACTTAAAAATGGCATAAAAGTATAGGAACAGAAATTTTATGTTATGATGAACAAAACACCAACTGAGAGAC
>JAVCKT010023081.1:0-10851 GCA_032273925.1 Rhynchotus rufescens
GCAGCGCCGCGTTGGGCAACGGGCACAGAAATAGGCTCGGGAGAAGCAACCGGAGCCTCTACAATGAACAGCGGCCGTGGTGGAGGAAGGTCCTCCCAGCCGCTGTCCCGGGTGGATGCAGCAGCTCGTCTGGATCGCACGGGTTGGTGTCGGCAACTGAGGCAACACAGAGTTGATGTTGGGTTTGCTGTGCGGGGCGGGAGGCAGAGAGGGAGGCACCGGGGCCGGGGTGAGGTCAATGCAAGGAACCCTCCTGATGGGCACTCGGGGACTTCTCCGTGCTACATTGCAGCTTCCTGAAGGGGAAACTGAGGCAGGAGTGGCTCTTGGGAGGTCTCAGGGTTTGACAGAGAAGCTCCCCTACCCTTGGGGACACCCAAGCCGGGGCCAGACGAGCAGCTCTGGCCCAGCAGCAATCCCTCATTACAGGTGGGTAGCGGGATCCCCAGAGTCCAGCAGGGCCCGACCAACACAAGCACTGCTCAAAAGCCAAGGTGTCTCATGGCAATCTTCTCTTCTCTAGGCCTTCCTGTCTCTCACCCTTCAGCAAGCACTTAGCTCATGTCTTCAGTTCTCCTGCAATTGGAGGGGAGTTGTGCTACCAGCAATGACAAGATGCCCATGCAGCCTTCTGGGCTTCCAAAGGAGCCTTGAGGTCCACGAGCTCCGCACAGGCACAGCAGAGGTGCCTGCATGGAGCCTCCTCGCTGAGAACGAAGCATGGAGCTTAAAAAAGCAGACAGACTTTGGAGCAGAAACGTAAGAGCGAGAACCGCTGCTCCCCGGGGCTTCTCACTCTCTCTCGTTGAGCATCTCCAGTTCCAACCCCACTTCAGACATTCTTCGAATTCTGCCTTATCACAGCTCTTTGCTCCCTCATTGCTCCCACTGAGGTTTCTTACCAGCCTGCCCATCTCTCCTGCAAGGAGGTGAATTCATTTTAAGCTTCTGAGCTATAAACACCCAAATCCCCCTATCTCTAGTTTTCCCGGCATTTCCCAAGCTACAAGCAGGTCTGTATCTGGAGACAGGTTTCCTGTAACAAGACAGGTCCCTATCTGGAGATCTGCTTTCCTGTAACAAAACTATGCCCCAGGTGAGAAGCTGCCTCCTGAACTCGGCATGACCTCGGCGAGCTAAAAGGCTTCGGATTAGGAGCGTTGGGGTTGGCTGCATTAAAAATCAATCCAAGGCAGGAGCCAAGATGCCGAGGCTTGAGACACTTCCCAGAAAAAAAGAGACCTGTTTTCAGCATCAATTAGCTTTACTTTTACAGGAGAGCTGCTAAAACTCTAGGGTAGCGTTTGTTACCCTGGTAGGGTAAGAGGAACATGGTCCTTGCTGCGTGCTGTGACCATTTGATGGCCTGACTTCCCAAGAAACAGTAGGTTGGAGCTTCCCATTCCCAAGTGTTAGCAGGACCTGAGTCTCACCATCAGCTCATGATTGGCCATCATCAACCCAGCTCAAAGTCAAGAAAAGGGATAAAATAAGGACTTGGTGCTTGCTTTAAAAGAGTTGGAACTTCAAGGCAGCAGTAGACAGCATGGACACGCGTTGGTGTGTCTGACTGCTTTACCCTCTCCCACGGGTGCTTGAGAAACGAGCCTTTTTTTCCACACTCACTCTGAATAACAGGAGCAAATGGATCATGTCCAACGGACTGGGCCGATCCGCTTGCTCACACAGCCCCGCCGTCCCCAAAAGGGGCCCGAAGGGTTAAAGGAACGAGGGAAGTTTTATGAGCGCAGGCTCCAGATGTTCCAAACAGGAAGATTAAAGCAATCCCCTCTGCCTGGCTGCGGAGGCACTAAGCCCTTAATAGCCGGCCGGGCGCACCGCGGGCCCGGCTCGCGAGGCAGGGCCCTGCCAGGCCCCTCCGCTTGGTCCGGTCACTAAAACCAGTTGGTTTCAGCAGGATGAGCTGCCCGGGCAGCCTGCGGGTGGACGGTCGCCGTTTAAAGCTCTTCATCAATTATTAAAAGCAGAAAAGTCTCCAAGCATGAAATTCATCTCAGCCTCCCTGCAGCGTGCTGAGCTGGAAAACCAAACCATGGAGCTGCCCTTCCAGCCTGGGAAATGAGTAAACCAGGCTGTCCAGGTTGTCGTTTGGGGCCATTGGGGCATCTCCAGAAGGGTTATCACTGATGCTTGCTCCTCGCCCAGTCCTTAGATGGTGCAAATGAACCAAGGCCAACTGGTTGACTGCAGCTCCTGTATCAGGCACGGCCCTCCTTGACTCCCATGTCCACGTTGGCTGTGCTGGCCACAGGGCCAAAAATATGTGGGTCAGAAGGGCTGCTTGCCCTCATCTTCTCTCCTTCAGGCTCTAGCAGGTGACTCATCCCCTGATCTCTTTTTCCCTCCTCTAGACCCCTCTTGCCATGGTCATTTTTGTGTTTCCCTCCTCCTCCAAGCTCACAGCCTGAGTTTTCCCTGTCGATTGGAGACAAACACAGTTTTTAATATACCTTTAACTGGACACTGACTCTGAACTGAATTAAGCGTCAGTAGCTGTGATACCAGGAGCAGTTACAGGTCTTGGCTGGTTAAACAAAGAGACCCAGGTCGTAGTCCCTTTTTTCTCAGGATGCCCCATGCTATAAACCTTTGGGGCTGGAATGTGAGTTTTCCTGCTTTCAAGCGCGCTCAGATCGGTGTTGCCTTTGGCCAAGGGCAAGGAGCAGCCGCGGGATCCACCTCTGCTCTCACGCAATGAACTGCCAGGGGTTCACGGGGCTCGAGCTGCAGCTCTGCTTGCGCACACGTCTCAGAATAACTTACATATTTGCTTCAGGACAGAGGATATAAATACTTCTGTAGTAATGCCAGTCCTAAGCATTGCCATTGCAGCAAAATTCATAATTAATTCCCTGTAAGACACAAGATTTCTTTTTTCTTGTTTCTTTCTCTCATGTGTGTTGCAACCCAGTGGCCATACAAGAGGAATATTGGAGATCTTTGGCGTGAGAAAACTAGCGTGAAAACGAAGAATAAAGAAGAAGGACAGCCAGAAACCAGATTCACAGCCAAGAATAATTAGTCAGGTGGTGATGCTAGTCTGGTCAGGGTGACCAAGGGGCAAACGTCCCTGGGATTTCCACCAGTGATGATGTCACCGTCCCTGACTGGCAAACATGACGCAGCAGTGACTTCCCTTTCAACCACAAGCGCCACCTGACCCCCTCAAATGTTTTGGTTTTTGTTTTGTTTTGCCTGAAAGCTGCCCAGAAATTCACACAATGACTTGCTGGAGAGCCTTGGGATGTCCCTTGAGCTCTACTTTGAGGGCAGGGATGAGGGCAGACGATGAGGGCAACACTCCCCACAGCTGTATCTGGTCTAGCACCACGTGTCATTTCTTGGAAATAGACTCTTACAGAAGGACCTTTTAATGGTATCCCCAATGATACCATGTCTTCTCATGGTACCTCCAGAAGTCCTTGCGAAGCAGGACATGCATAGATGCACAGACCTGCCTTGAGCTACAGTTTTTAGACTGAGTTAAGCTGCACGGCTGCAACTTTCTGCTGGTTAATCACCCAGAGCAAAGTACAACTAGTGCAAAGCAAACACTTTTCCAAGGACTCGCTCTTTGAATTGAGAGTCTGTTGAACAACCTGCCCAAAGACACCGCTTTATCCTGATGGCTGCATGGGCAAAACAATCTAATAAACCTGGCAATGAACTTGCAAATCAAGAGACCCCCACACAAGTTGGGATGAATGGGGAACCAGGGTTACCTACATAAGACCAGAATTACGTCTCTGCACCATGATAAGCCACTTATTCTGATAATCTTGAGCAGTTTCACCTCTGTCCCTAGCCATTGCAGACAGTCTTTCATCAGCAGTTGACAGTTTGAGCATATTTCACATATGATTTATCAGCAAAAAGTTACATGGTTTGACTCTTCTTTATTGTACTTTCCAATTACTGCTCAGCAGAGCCACACTGGAAAGAAAAGACCCAACTGCGCTGTAATTTACTGGTTCACAGTATATGATTAGAAGATTTAGTACTGATTACGCTGGAGCCTTGGTAAAAAGCAAGATTGCAGTGAACTGCAGAAGGCTGATTTCAGACTGGCCAGCTTTCCAGAGGAAAAGGAAGGTGGGGAGCAGAGACACATAGACAGCCATCCCCTGGGAAATGAGGATGTGAAACTGTCTCCACCAGCTCAAGCGCGAGCTTCTTAAGGGAATGAGCTTTAAGGTGATTTCCAAGGAGGAAATAGCAGGAAACTCAGCAGTTTCCAGAGAAAACAGAGCATGGCAACAGTTGAGCTCCCTGGGCCACCATGACTTTATTGGAAAATGTCCATGAATGGTCCTTCTGCAACAGGGCCACAAAGCTCCTTACATTGAAGGAGATGCCTGTGGATCCCTCTATCACCAATGTGAGATGGGCACCACTGGAAGTCTGGCATGGACTGGTTTATTCTCATTGCTTCTTGCCACTGCCGGCCAAGGAGCCAACCGTGGGACATGCCGCAATTTTGGCATTACAGAAACGAGCAGACATGGAGAAAAAGGAGGTGGCTTTGCTGGCCAGGAACACCCTGGAGTCTGGACATAGGTGTTTTCATTCAGGAAGATGCTCCCTCTGTCCTTCCTCATCACTCATCTCTTCCCGAGCAGTCCCGGGCTGTGGTTCTGCCCGTTAATCTGCACATTACCGGATCACCCAAACTCAACCAGATCAAGAGCAGCCACAGAACAGCGTTTCTGACAAATTGCCTGCAGCCCTTGGAGCAGAGTTCATGTCAGCCTATGTGTTTTAGGCTGGCTCTGAGCCAGCGGCGGGGGGACCCGCGTGGAGCGAGCGCTGCAAACGGCCGGGAACGAGCACGGATGGGGCTAACGGAGCGGACGGGAAGGAGCAGGGCAGGTTGACTCCAGGTCAGCACCTCGCGGTAGCTTTTCTGGGCCCCAGCAATGAGTGACAGCATTGTCCAAGCCAAGGAGAATTTCTTCTCCTTACTTTAACCTCCAAACTCTGCTTTCACCATCAATGTACTTCCTATCTTGAATGTGTAGGTGTTACTTCAGGAGTGCAATATTTTAATACTCCTTTGCACCATTTTCTTTCCAAGGACAAACAGAAAGGTCCAGGAGAGCTTCATAAGCACAAGCAGAAACTCTGAGAAATGGAAAAGTTAAATGATTTAGTTGTATCTCATGATGTGAGCAGAGCCAAGGAGCAAAATCTCCAGGCTTCAAGGTTTTAACCTCCAGAACACGCTCTACCTTGCTTAGAAGTGAAGAAGAGGGCTTAAGAGTGAAAACATCCATAAAACATCTGTCAGACATCCAGTCTTTGCCAGGTCTCTGGTGTGCCCATGTGGCCCTGTGATGCTTTGGCAACAGGAATCAGGGCCAAAGCCACCAGCTCAACTCCTCTGCACAGACAGCTCTTGTCCGGTTGCTGGTACAGCAGGGAGCCTCCGGAGGGAAAAGCGTTGAGAGCCCCTGGTAGGTGCTGTCCTCCAGTGACTCCAGAGGACAAGGCAGCTCCTGGCCAGCTACAACCCTCATGTGGCCATCAAGTCCCGTAACTTGTAGGTTTGAAGGGATCTTTCCAATCTAAGATCCTGCCCCATTCCAGCTGATAAACGCTACGAAGGTCAGTGGAGTCAGTAGTCTGTTTTGCAAAAAAAGAGCAGGTTTTAGCCCTCATCTGCAGGGCCTCTCATGTCGTGATCCCCAGCGGGTGACCGAGACCTGGGCAGGAGCGCTGGTCTTCGAGCCTTTAACGCAAACCATCAGCAATAGTTAGGCCACTGGACCACAGGAAAGATATCCTGTGGTTATCAAATATTTCAAATCTGTTGGCATCGAGCGAGAAGGAAATGAGCCAAACTGTACTGCAGAAGAAATTGCTCTGACATCTGTCTTCTCAGGTACCATTTTAGTCCTCTGCAAAAAACAATGGTACAGGTAAGAGGCGCTCAGCTTTTGACGCTGATCCCCACTTTAAAAGGCTTGTATCCAAGCCTCTGGTGCTAGCTCCACACCTGACCAAAAGCCATCGGGATCTGCTTCATGGGCTGGAGGACATGACTCCAACTGAAGGCCTGGACTTGAGAACAACCCAAATATTCTCAGTATTTCAGCTGATCCCATCCAGTGCTCCTCTTCCAAACCGAAGGTCACAACATGGAGCAAACCTCATCCAGATGCTTGCAAAGCTTCAGTTACCGTAATGGCCATCAAACGTGATGGGACAGCAATAGCGAAGAAGCTGAATTCCCAGGGTCGAAGCACTTTGCAGGGACAAGTCCACAAGTCCATCCAGATGTCATGCCTGTCTGAAGCCTCCAGGATCTGTAGTAGTTTTCTCTTAAGGAATGTCCTCATTCATGAATGGCAAGGGTTGTACCAGTTCTCGTTGTCTTCTTGCCGTCAGAGGACAGAGTGAGAGCGGGATGTGGCACAGACCACACCAGCCAAAGCCTAAAGGCAGGGTGAGAAGGATATTAGAAGAAACCAAGACCTGTATTTCCAGAGGCTCATTAATAGTGTGGGAGATCCTAAGAAGAAAAATAGGAAGCAGTTGGAAAAAAAAAATGCAAGGTTTCCCCTTCTGTTGAGAAAGAGACTCAGTATTCTCGTGACTTTGAGCATGTCCTGTCATCCACAGCTTCATCTCATTCCAACAGGAGACATCACTTAGTAGCAAAGGAGGTCAAAGATGGGCAATAACAAGCAAAAAACCCAGCATATTTGGTGTCAACACTGAAAGGGGATTGCACAGCACATGGAGAGGTATCTCACTGCCAACTGTAGCTGCTCTGCTAGACCCAGTCTCTGCTAGACCCCATCTCTTCTAAACCCTATCCCTGCCAGAACCCATCCATAACAAACCCTGTCTCTACTAGACCCTGTCTTTGGTAGACCCCGTCTCTGCTAGACCCTATCCACAAACCTCATCTCTACTAGACCCTTTCTCTGCTAGACCTCATCTGCTAAACCTCATCCCTGTTAGACCCCATCCCAACTAGACCCTGTCTCTGCTAGATCTCCCTGCCAGATCCCTCTTACAAGAGCCTCAAGCATCTCCAACCTGCTTCCACCTCTGAAAAAGCCACTCGGCACAGCCTTGGATCAAGTGTACATTTTTATTTTTTAATGGAACATAAACTCCTTTAGAAAAAAACATTCATCTGGATGATAACACCCATAGAAAAAAACACCAATCTCGTGTTCTTTTTTTTTTTTTTAATTTGGCATTTGTTATTTGCATTTATATTAAAGCAAAGTGCATCTTTCTTATTTTTCTCGTTTATACACATTGCACAATACATAAATAATGATGCTTATAAAACGTCTTTATATTTACAAGTAATAATATATTTATATATAACATAAAATACATTTTTTTCTTTAATAAATCTCAGAGTTTTTTTAAGGAGTCCTTTTTTTTGTGTGTTTTATTTCCAAAGCACTACGATGCTAAAGTTCCAACGAGAATGCTCTCTTGTTCATTTAAACCTTTATATTTAGAAAAATAGCTTATGTTAAGGTCTAAACATGCTCATTGAGCTAAGAACAGTGTAAAAGTATCATACTTGTGTATGAATTCAAGAAGAAATGAAAGCACAACTGCATTTCCAGATACGATGGTACCGGGATTACCTGATCTAAGCAGGTTCCAACAGACCAACTATCACGAACACTTTTCTTTTAACTTCTCCCCTCATTTGTTTTCCTTTGTTTTGTTTTGTTTTGTTGTTTTTTTTGTTTGTTTTTCTTAGGCTTATGTTTCTTACCACTTTGCATCTCAGCTCAAATTGCAAAGCAGGGGCTGGGCACGCTCTTCTCCACTGTCTTTTGATATTTTTCCTCCTCTCCTATCGATCCGTGACAAAAAAACAGTATCTGGAAAAGGAGAGGTGTCACCTCTCCCAGTGCTCCCACTGCGCACGGGCAGCTCAGCACCCACCAAGGTGGGAATGCCACGAGCTGGATGCCTCAAAAAAACATTAAATCAAGAAAAATTAAAGGGAGGTGCAAAAAAAACCCCTGATTTGCAAGGTTTTGCATGAGTGGCATCCCTGGGAGAGGGTCTCGGCTTGGCTTCAGGTGCCTTGAGCTGGCAGCAAGCGGCTCCAGTCACCAGAGCAAGGAGATACCGACCATCCGCAACCCTCCTGGCCCTTCCCGCGCCTCCTCTCTCGCCCTTCTGAGTTATTGGTCATTCGCGCTTTTAAAAAATAGACAAAATTTATCAAAACGCCAAGGCAAAAATCTTTCCATAAGCTATTTCTCAAAACAGGAGGAAAAAAAAAAACAAAACAAATGAACAAAACAAAACAAAAGAAAAACAACATCAACAACAACAACAACAAAAAAGTTTGCATGAAAAGCAAGCACTCAGAAGGAAATAATAGCAGCAAAGTAGTATAAATGTCATGAGTCCACTGTCTCGAGTCACCGGTTATTAAAAATAACCTCCAACCAGCACGGGCAACTGCTGATGAACTGTCTCGTGTAGCACTGGCCCCAGCCTTTCACAAAGCTGATCTGCACGGTGAAGCCGGTCCATGGTTGCTGCATGAACTCGTGGTCGTTGGGCCGCTGCAGGCTGTAGGCCTTCTCGTAGTCGAACGCCTTGATGGAAAACCCTGGGAACACTTTGTGAACCAGCAACGTCCGGGAGTCGGGGTTGTCCAGTGTGGCCGACTTGATGAAGATGGGGTAACTGCTGCGGTTGTAGACCCACACGCCGTCCACTTCCTTGGTGAGCTGGATACCGTATCCGATTTTGCTGCGCACCTTCTGCACCAGCTGGCTCTTGTTGTCCGAATTGAGCTGGCCGAGGCAGAAACCGTTCCCCTGAGGTAGATCATAGAAGATATCCAGGGAGGGCTCTTGGACAGAATACAGCCGACCCACGCGCGTCTTCTCTTCCCAGTATGCCACCACGCACCAGTGTGACCGATCCCCCGGCTCCTGAAGAACTTGGGAATCTAAAAGGGAGAAAGAAAGAGGACTTGAAGACCTTGGAAGCGATGATGAGATCACACATCGACATTTTGGCCATGGTCTTCACGACCCTTCCAATGCACACGCAAACGCCTTCATCCTACCCAAGGTTTTCAGAAGAAGATGCATTAAGATCCCATCTCAAGACCATTTCCACCAATCCTGGTCCTGGGGTCCATCCAACCTCTTTCAGGCCTATCTCCAGTCCAAAATCCCACCAGCTGCTTTCCAAAGCGCCTTCAGGCCCAGCAGCCCCTTTCTGAGGCCACCGTGGTCCCAAGGGAGCTGCCAGACACAGGCATCGATGTCTCCACAAGCCTTCCAGCTCCCACCAAGGAGTAAATCCATGCAGGCAACTCAAGAGCGGAGCTGCCAGGCCTTTTTCCACAAGGAACATGAGTTGGCCGGGACAAGGGCAAGTCCCATGCACTCCACATTCCCAAGAAAGCCGCACTTAATTTGCTATACGTCCACATTTACTGCAGTGGAGCTGCAGCAAGGCTGCAGTTGGCAGTGGCGGGGCAGGCACCGGAAGCCTTGCATTTGTTAACAGAAATGGCAAAAAGAAAGCAAAAAGTGCCAGTTTGCTCTCTTGGCCCTTCTTCCCATCTCTGCTCTTCCAGCTGCACCTAAGCAGCGAGGTCTGGGCATGAAACCAAGGGGGAGGCAAGAGAAAAAAAAAAAAACAAGAAACGGGAAAAACCCTGCGCTGCTGCAGAACAGGCACCAGCCCCACGCTGCCAAGCCAGCAACTCCAGCCTCCACGGGCATGTTAAGACCTGGGAACCCATTAACCTAATTGTATATATAAAAAAAGGCAAAAAACAAGCCGGGACGGCAAGGGAGAGAGGACTCCTAAAATCATCCCAGGGGCACCCGGATGGCGGGAGCAGGTTGGGGACCCAACTGTGCCCACCTGGAAAGCCGCAGGAGCGAACGGATGCTGGGCACGGATGTCCCAAAGCAATAGGGAGCATCGCCTGGCGCGGCTCACCTGCTTGTACCATTTCTGTCCTTTTTTTGCTATGAATAAGCCCGTTTCCCCGACACGGGCATTTTCCCGAAGCCTGGGCGCTCTGCTCTAAAGCGCCGCTTTAAAAAGAAAAAAAAAAAAAAAAGGAAAAAAACAGAAAATCCCCCACCACACACTTCTAATTTCCTCATTTCCATGCCAGCAAGGAAAATATTTCTCCGCTCGCTGGAGGCAGCTACTAAAAATGGGCCCGGCCGCGTATTGACGCTGGAGAAGGGGCCGGCCTGGAAAAGCCTCCGCGCGCTCCGGCCCGCTCGGCCTCCCCCTTCCAGCGCCTCCCGCCACTTTGTTCCCTGCAACCCTCTCCTGCTGGAACCTGGCACCGAATCCGGCCCGCGCGAGCCGCGGCGGGGGGATAAAAGCGGCAGAGCGGGAGGGAAGGGGGCGGCGCGGGGCCGGGAAGCGGCGCCTTTCCAGCCACCCCGAGCCGCAACCAGGGCGCTGGCGGAGGCCGAGGGGAGGCTGCTCTTATTTTCCAGCCTTTTTCCCCCTCAATTTGGGGGCTGGAGCGAGGCGGGAGCGCAGGAAGGCCACGGCGGCGGATGCGGCGGCGCCCGCTCCCCGCGGGAACGCCGCGGCTTCGCGCATCCCCATTTTTCAAGCCGACGTCAGCAAAGCGGATTTATTTATTTTATTTTATTATTTTTTTTCCCCTCGGATTATACAAATCGGCAGCCCGTGGGCGGCGCACCCAGCACCCTCCTCCCGGCCAGGGTCCGTGCACACCAGGGCTCTTCCCTGGGTGCTCCCTGGACCTTGCTCCGCTCCAAAGCCACCGTGCCCCGCGGCCGGGCCGGCTCCCTCCCCGGCAGCGGGAATATTGCCCAAATA